>BHDV01071086.1:17648-79195 GCA_005406045.1 Adoxophyes honmai | reverse complement strand
GTAAGGTGCGTAGCTATTCACATTCAAGAGTTATAGCAGGTAGACGGACTTGCCTCGTGGACGGACTTACCCACACTGACCTTAGTTCGAAAATCTGTCACTAGATGGCGTTGTAATCGGTTTGTACGGAACCCTCAGTGCGGGAGTCCGACTCGCACTTGGCCGTTTTTTTTAAGAATAAGAAATGGTTAATGCTTAATGCAACTGGGTTCTATCGCGCCAGACACGTTTCTGTCAAGATATAACTGAGTCAATTTTCTCAGTCATAAACGTTACGACGCGATCAATTTTCTAAAATAACATAAGAGATCATAAAACTCTAAGCCAGTAGTGGATAAAGCAGTTATCGAAAAATATAGCAGCTGGACGTACAAACAGATGTGTTAACATCTTTTATTACTCCCTGAGTCAGTGTTGTGCTATTAAAATCTAAGTATCACTTAAATCTAAAATAATTGGCACGCTCGTTTTAAATCGCGGACGATGTAAAGGAGTGAATGAAAGACGCGAATGAAAAGAGCAAATGAAAAGAGTGAATGAATGGAACTAAAGACTTTCCAAGTGATAGAAGTAGGTGAGTCTTTTGTAAAAACGTGCTGGATTCAACTCGGGTGAAGACAATTGGAAACGAAAGATAGTTGAATGATTGACGGAGACAGCATGAATCTTAAGAAGGAATTGAAAATAAAATATTGTTTACTTTAGTTATGTTTTTTTTATCAGTATTTAAGGAAAATAAATAAACAGGACCATTTTCCGTGTCGTTTCGGGTGTAGAATAACACCTCTAAATTTATTTCGTGGATGTCGTAAGAGCCGACTAAGAAATCAGGTTAAGGTATAATTTTAGGCGACAGGCTAGAAACATGTTACTAATATTATACCTCTCTATACCTAAAACAATGTCAATATAGTGGGTATGAAAGGTCTTGAGAGTAGTAATTTTGGTTTAAAACTATAATGATGCATGCATGTATGTATGTATTTGTGTCTTCGGTCTTGTTAGTAATTTATGTTCATTGCTAATTGAAGATGAAGCGGAAATAGTTAATACCGGATTTCGCAGAAAATTTATTGCTTTGTCACTCCGTGGAAGCAATACCCATGAACAGAGACTAATTACTGTAATTAGCTAGCTGCTCTTTAGTTAGGTTGCTAGCCTGTTGCCTAGAATATACTTTAACATATTTTTAGCTATCTCTAACTACATCCATGAAATGGAAAAGTGTTACTGAATTCGACACCAGACGGAAAATATCGATAGCACTGACAGTTCTGTTTCTTTATACATCGTGTATTTTTAGTCAAGGATTTTTTGCTATCTTTTATTGTATACACCTTGGATTGGTTGATTTTGCTATCTTTAAGAAAAATATAGCATTTTTCAACATAATTCGTATTTTGGTATTATGGGTATTTCGAATAATGAAAATAAATGTAAGTTATTTTACTTACTGGTGCAGCCACTCATGCTGAGCGAAGGCCCATTTCCCGGTTCTCTTGCGCCACCATGACTTACCTACTGTAATACATTCATACATACATATCCTCATGCCTGTATTCCCAAGAGGGGTAGGCAGAGCACATGAATTCAAAAATCCAGTACTGTAATAGTTCTAAGATAATTTGTAATTATTGTATGTATAGTGATGGTTTGGAGACTTGAAATAGACATTTTTCTTTCTTTCTTCCTAGCACTATAACTATTGCAAAGTTCTTGATAACTGCATTAAAACCTCGTTTCAATAAGGCTGTAACAAGTGGCAAAGAAATGCTCAAAAATAGTCCCATACGTTAATCCAAGCGTAACTCAGTGTCAAGTAGAATATTGAATGCCCGATTACGGGGAACAAAGCCAGTTGATTAAGAAATTATGTGAACAACATCTGAGCCTTAATGTGGCTCAGGTGAAAGGCTTTAATTTTGGATTGTACACCCTTTTTTACACGCTGACGTGGCAAGGTTGGATGTGGTAAATGCAACGGAATTTTTGATGTGAAATTTGTACCTTCTACTGTATATTATTTAAATGCGTGAAGAATGGTTTGCATGGATATCGTGTTTAAATTGTAATATAACGGATCTACTTACGTTTTTATATATATTATTAAGATTAGCTCGAAAATGTTTCGGACCAATTTGTGAGCTATCATTTGGAGCTATGCGCCACGGCGGCGGATAGACGCGCACTGCTTAATTCTAAATTACACCACTTGGGAAAAATGAATGTCTTGTACAATCATGCGTTTCTAAATGGAATAAGCAGAGCACACGATACGTTACTCAGACAAAACAATGACTATTTCACACTTTACAGCCAGTTTCAGCATAATTTCAGTAAGCTTAGCACGGCGACACGGTTTAGTCACGTCGCGCGCGAGATAGTCTACCTGTCACTTTCTGACGTCTCTAGTTAAACAGTGAAAGATATAGTCTATGTCGCGCGTATCTCTACTCGCGCCTTGTCGTGCTAAGGGGACAGGTTTAAAACTGATTCAAGAGGTATAATAGTGAATTAAGTAAATGAAAGTAAGTAAAGCTAGCAACCTGTTAGGTACCTACTAATATACCTGTCAACTTAAAACCTAGCAAAATACGCTTGAAGTGACCATGAAATGTGAAATTGTCAATTGACGTGTTACGTGTGCAACAACAATGAAGTGTTACGTGTGCTATTTCTACCCTATTTGCAAATACATGATTGTATGGTAGGTAAGTAAATGTTTCCAAAATAAAAAATGCGAAAACTTTCTAGCAGCGCCTTTTTCTTGGCACTGACAGTCTTTCTGAAGCGCCGGTAGACTCGAAAATGACGTGTCAAAATGTACTTAGGTGTAATTTGCATAAATAAAGTTTTGAACTTAAGATTTTCAATTTTCAATTTGAATTTTATCTGTCTCTTTGTCGGTATATCCTCGAAACAACCAGCGTGCTATACATAGTACTTAAAATCAAAGTCATTTCTAACTTTGTGTTTTGACATTAAGAGTCAGTTTTGAACTACACATAATTTGACGCTAGTCGTCAGAAGGCTATACCAACTTCACGCAGTAACCGCTACTGTTTTCGCCGCCAAACAAAACGATACGCCAAACACTGCCGCATCCACGCATTACGCTCAACCCTTCCACAGCTTACCTACCGCCATTTTGCCAAATTACCAGACTTTAATCGGGCGGTTCACGTCTCATTTACTTCCTTTTTATAGCTCCACGGCATGTTTTTGAAAGACTGCCGACCACACTCGAAAGGGACCTTCGCCGCGTCACCGAAAGTCGAGTTCCCTTCCACTGCTCAGCCCTTTGCTTTTGCGGACGTAATGGCCACGCTATGGCGTTTAAGTACGCGGTGTAGTTTTAGCGAAATTGCCTGGTTAATTTGTTATAAAGTACCCGAGTATCCTTATCGAAGCGACAAAATGAGTACTTTTTCTTAAGCCCCTCGAAGCATGAGAGCTGTGGGCAACCAAGTTCGATTGTCAATAATTCTGCTGAAATCTTCATAATTACTATGTTTCAAGCATGTTTCAAACTTAATATCTAACCTAAGGGATGTTTCGCTGTTGGGAGGTTTAAAATAAATGACAATTTCATAAATAAAAAGAAAAATGTAATAGTTACGTTTTTATTGTTTTGTGCCTTCAATTGAAGGGGAAATTAGGTGGTCAGTTCAACAACTAAATATAAAAATGAGCTTAGTAAAAGTCTCATAATTTTTTCATGAATGTGCACTCACAGCCGGTTTTACTATAAATTATGTAACGTTAGAAAATGAAGCCATGTAAATTAAAAAAAACACTACAAAGATAAGTGACCATCATCCGAATACTCGCTTTAAGATGTTACCAGGGCGTTAATCCTTGTTCGCATACACTTACTTCCAAGATTCCCAAGGCATTTAAAATGCAAAGTTTCTAACGTATCCTGTAATTAGAAACTAGAACTAAAAGCAAACGCATTACCCTTTTCTTGAGGCGAGGCTGAGCCTAAGAGGCTTAGACTGAGGCTGTTAGGTCAAGTGGCTTCTTTCGTTAAGCTTGTTACATTAGTAATGGAGCTGGCTCAAAGAAAACCCGTTAGACATGTCAGGACATGTCACATAGTTGCCAATAGGGTTACAGTTTACACCTACGTCTCTTCACAAAAATAAACTCCAATAGAACCTGGGTCATTCACACGAAAATAAACAGAATAGGTATTTTCTTTGAAAACAAAATTCATGACTTAGCGGCTTGATCTGAATCATTCGCTGCATACTGTTTGCGCATTGCTACTTTGAAATTTCTAAGTAATCAATACCTGATTTCTTCAACGGGCTAGTACATTCTAAACCTTAATACCTAAAGAATATGTGCCAGAAGTGGCAACGAAAAGTGAAAGAGCCATCATTTTGTCTATGTAGCGTTTTGTATGCTCTGCCTACCCAATTTGGGAATACACGTGTGTCTAAATAACGTGGGTCCCGCTTAACATCACTATTCGTGGACTACCCGAAACTACCAGTAAAGGCTCCAAAAAGGCCACCGGAACGAGGAAAACCCCTACAGCACCGAACATGCCACCGAAAGGTCGCACCGGATGCAAATGAGGCAAATGATGAATGCCAAGTAAACCGGGGTTCCAAGCCGAGTTTATTTTCGGATTAGTCGCATGTGAATGAGCCAACCGTTGTGCGGAAACTGGAAAGGGCGCGGAGCGTATTGAAAAACTATTGATGTTAGATTGGTAAAGAAAGAAAAATGTTTATTTTATGGTGCAAACCATCACTATACAAAAATTAGAAATAACCTTAAAACTTGCAGTATCTTGGTGATGCAAGAGAACCGAAAAATGGGCCTTTTATGAGCATGAAATATTGCATTAGTAAGGTGGTAATATTTTATTGCAGAAAAAAACACGAAATACCAAAAAAATACAAACAAGTTTGAAAAAAAATTGACTTGATTTGGTTTTTGTAAACTTACTTTTAAGCAATGATATTATAAGAATGAAATAAAAATAGATATAAACAAGGAATAGACTAGTAAAGAAAGAACACACTATGCACGAGATTTGCGACAGACAAACCACGTATTCTTGATGTAATAACATTTGACTTTGGAATGGAAAATTCGCAAATAGCTCAATACTTCTGGCCAAGGTTGTCCAAAACCCCTTTTATCTAAACAAATACAGATCGACTGAATAAATAATGGAAAAAGAGAAAATTAGGCGCGTCGAATTACTTATTCCACACACATTGTGATGCGAACTAGCCTGAATTCGACGAAGAAAAGTCTGATAGAGGAAGTTTGCCGACATCAAACGTAGGGTCCGGCCCTAAATAACGTTCTATCTTTATTCAGTAATTGCTGCCCGCTCTTTATTTGAAGAAAGGTTGTTTTCGCTAGGTCTGCTACGTGTCTCTTTGATATTTGAAGGTAGGTTACGTTGCTGAACGTTGTCTCATTAAACGTCAGAAGGATTTCCCTTGTCTAGTAATACAATGTCACTACGACGTTTTCTACTACGTTAATAAGTTCTATGGTGGGTCATGAACCATTGGTTCGATGGTACCTTCTGTAAAATTTCGGAAATTTTGGTTTTCTGACACTGTTACTATTGTACGTTTTGTTTATTAGTTGTCTGCTCTCTCAAATTATATCTAAAACAATCACTAAAAGGCAATGAAGCAAGATTTTCGTACAGTTTATTTCATAGTCATATCCCGTTTAAACACGTTTCTTCACATGCGGCCTTTGCCGTGCGTTTCATTTATGTTCCGGTCGCTATTTATTTAGATTTCTTATGCCTTGTTTTGCAATTGTGTTTCATCAATACACAAACATTTCCTATCCTAAAACGAAAGGTAAATGAACATTTAACTGAACACTTGATCCTTTTTGCGCAAAGAAAGCTATGTTCAGCAGAAACATTGCATACCTACCCGTAATAAGTACTGTAAAGCGTACACAGTAAAGTTGCCCTTATCTAAAATTACGCCCGAAAATATCCAAAAGACGCAAAATTACGCACGCCGCAGGCACCCGCCACAATAAAAACACATGAGTGAGCACTCCTATATTGCAAAAAAAAACTTTTTAATGCTCATCACACTCAGGTGGTAACGATTTTACCCCGCCAAAGTGAAAGGTGCGGTTTCGCGGTAGCTTCTTTGAATACATAACACCCTTTTTTCGCTAGCACCTTCAACTTTCTTTTGCAATGAAGATCCAGGCGTTATACTGTTTCCGTGGTTGGAATATGCAATGAACGTGGCTGAACGTCGTAAAGTACGTATATAACACCGGAACGTAACGTTACTGGTTGTTTTAACAAGCTTTGTTTTCGTTTACGATAGGCTTTGAATGTTGGGAGATTGTGTTGCGTAACTTGCCGTTTTGTTGTAATGATTTTGATGGTGGAATATTTTGATTAGGAACGCCTTGTTTGTTGTTGCAGGGTGTTTTGGAATGAATATTGCAGCGGTGGGAAATTGAGAAGAAAAATAGCGAAATTAAAACTTCGTCAACGGAGCATTGATCAAAAAGGGTTTATTTCGGAGAGTAATAAAAGAAAGGGAAAAACATTTTATTAGCACAATTTGAGATAAAGAAAACCATTATTGTTTATCAAATGAGCGAGCCTTAACACGAACTAACTTGATGATTTGCATGCATTGAAAATAAGTACCATACTGTTCCAAACAGTGACAAATGCGACATTTGGTAAAATTTCTGCCACGGTTTTGGAAAATTCTGTTGGAATTTAATTAAGCCCAATTAGTGCACGAATCGTCCTTTAGCACTAATTTAAAACCACACATAAAACGTAATCTGGAGTCTCTTTTCATTATGACTAAGTCTACATTTTAGGTATTTTTAAATATTGCTATTTTTATCACGAGAAAAGCAAAACAGCTAAAAGATATTGGCAACTTTCCAATCATCTCCCGCATTCTGTTACTAAAATGTCTCCACTTTAAGTATCTATGTTCATAATCACACCTTTCAAGCAATCACATAATAAACTAAAACATCGGTGTAACAACCGCTATGTCTTAAGTGTTCCACTGTCGAATTATTACCCTTTTATTAATATATGGCAGCATTAACAGCCAGTCGTTAAGTTAAGGCGGCTGGGAAAATTCTCAAGATGCGTATAAAAAGAGGTTTTCAAATATTCACAGTAATAAAGAGAAAGTTTGTCGAGTCCCGAGTATTTTATGGTAGTATTTAGAGGTTGTTTTGGTAAGTTTGAATAGAGGGACTCGGTTTCGTTATTAAAAATGTAAGAGCTTTATTACAGCCGGAAATACAAGTCATGGTGGTTTTTCAAGTAGTTGTATTACCTTAGTAGATGTAGTGACTAGAATAGAAAGAAGTATGCTTAGCTGGTTTGGTCATGTAGAGAGGATGGATGAAAGAAGACTGACAAAACAAATTTATACGGGGAATGTGGATGGGTGCAGTGGGAGGGGAAGACCTAGACGGACGTTCCGTGACCAAATCGCGGACGTTTTAGAAACAGGTCAGGTCAAGAGTACCCGAAACCGACGAGCATGTATGAGGAGATTGATGAATGTGGATGAAGCAAAAGAGGTATGTCAGGATCGTAGCGAGTGGAACAAAGTAGTCTCTGCCTACCCCTGTGGGAAAGAGGCGTGACGATATGTATGTATGTATGTATGTATTACCTTGCTTTCTGTGTTGCTTCCGTAATAAATTTCCGTATCCTGTGAGCTTCGTATTGTGTCAGTCTTGACCATGCTTATTTTAAACCCATAACTTTTAAACAAAAATGCATATTATATGGATGACAAAATCATGAAACGTGACGATTTTATGATCTGGTCAAATTGAGTTGCCCACATCATGAAATGCGACCATTTCATGAAATACTCAAGCATTTCATGAAATGAGCCAATCTACGATATACTTTATGAAATAGTCGCGCTTTTAGTTGACCACATCGAGAAACGATTTTTAGCATCGATCTGCCCAAACCATATCATGATGTGGCCAATAGACAGTCAAACATTTCATGAAATGGTCGCATTTCATGAAAAATGAGCAAATCTACGATATGGCCACGACAGATACACCATCATTGACAAGCATCAAAAAAACCTGGCAAGAGTCTAGTCGGTTCCCCGTTGGTACAAACAGTAATAATAGGTACTGAATTTTATCGTAATACATACTAAATTGGCTTAGATCTCGTAATAATTAATTTCAAAACGAAACCTTAAGCATTACAATGCAACTCGACGCCCTCATTGTTACGGATTGAACATGAAACTAAATAGAAAGAAGAGCTATGCCTACCGGAAACGTTTAAGTACGTAACCAATTTTTATTAAAGTCACTAGATTAATATTATACAGCGGTACATTAAACTCGCAGAATTTTATCTAAAATTTAGATAATACGTGTCTGCTTGAACTAAGATATTTCCTGCGTCTCTGATTTATCGAGCTGACACTTACATAGTAAAGCAGTCGCGTGGAACACAAAGTATATTATTATCTAAGTAGAAACAAGGTAAAGACATTGTAATCAGAAGTAATTGTCAAAGAACGACTCGTAATTTATAATCTACCAGCTGGCCTGGCCCGGTCAATTTCGTTCCACTTCGGCATTTTTTTTTCGCAAGTGTTCCAAATTTTTTCACCGTTCATACCGCCCCTGTACTACGACAAATATTTTAAAACCAGAATTGACTAAATCAGCAGCAACAAAGCATACCTTAGCGGCTAAGGCTTAACCTATATATAACTATGTTGCTTCTTACAACATCCAAGAATTTAAATGGAGAGATGATACTCTAAACCCTAGATTATATTATCTCATATCTGTATCATTAAGGCTACTAAGCGTGAAGTACTCATGACTTTGACCATTGCGTTTTACGTGTACCCCATTTGGGAAACAGGCCTGCTGTTTATATGTATCTGGTTTCGTGATGATCAGTCCGAGCAAAGATTTCGGATAAAACAATGGCCGCAACATTTTTCCCATTCGATGTCGCTTCCAATGCTCCTAACTCCATACCCCCAGCTCTAATGAAACACATTAATAACATCTGCGCACGCTAAAACGTCTTTTGTTTCATATACGAATTCCCAAATTGTTCGTCTTTTTATTATATTTCTCGGTCTGTCATACGACAGTGTTATTAGGAAAATAATTATTGCGTTTAGCTTATTTTCTGTAATCTACACAAAGTAAATAATGGTCGGGGCTTAGTACCGTGGAAAAGGAAAACGGTTATCTGAAATAAGTACGTTGTTTGGTTCCAGGAAATATAGGGCGCAAGGAATAAATCCATAGTTCATTTACTTACGTATTTACATCGATATACATGGTTTGGAGATTACGCTCCTGCGGTAGCGAGTGGTTTGAAGATTTTGTTAGATGAACAGATTATAAGACGTTCGCTACAATCAAGTTAAGCGGCAACCATGGTAGCCCAGCGGTTTGAACTGCGGTCTCTCATGCAGACGTTTAGTTAAGTCTATCTCTAGACTTTTGCTTGACACTATTTTTTGGGACACCTGTAAAAAGCTAGTGTTAAAATGTAAATGATTGTTATACAGTAGTTTTCAATTTACAATTGGTCACTTTAGTCTTAAATGTTTTACGGTAATACAAAATCAATTATTTGACAAATTTCTTGTTGCGATAGAAGAAACTTGCAGGATCAATCAATTATTCACACTATTGTACGAGTTGCAAGTTACAATCTGATCAGCTAACTGTACCGCACGTCTGAATAATTAACTAAATGATACTTCAATTACAGAATCCTTTGAACTGTATGTAATCCAAAGCCGCTAATTTTGATCAAATATGAGCCTATCGATTTTCCTAAGGATAAGCCTTCAAAGAGACTGCTTAAGTTAATTATGAAGTTTGTCCGTGAATTGTAGATGTGATGTGTAGACAATCTGTAGTGTTGTTTGCTAAGGATACTAATTTAATTCGTCGCATCAAATTTTCCATACGGTATCCTAAAAGTCGTCATTGCAATCAAAACCCGAATCGCTCTCGACTACGTTAATACGCATCAGTTTGTATGGGAAGTGAGACAGCGCCTCCCAGCGGTACAGGTTAGTTAGTTGTGTATACAACTGCCGTGACCGACAAGACAAGCAGCGTTCCCATACAAATTTTTTTTCACTTGGACAATTTTTACACCTATCACCTAGTCCCATAGTAGGCAATTTAATGACTGTGTTATGGGTACTAGACAACGGATAAACTTACATATACAGATAAACATCCAAGACTCAAAAGCAAACAATCGTATTCATCATACAAACATCTGCCCGACCGGGGATCGAACCCGGGACCTTAAGCTTCACAGTCAGGTTTTCTAACCGCTGGGCTATCCGGCCGTCTAAACCGTATTAACGCAGACGAAAGTGATTCGTGTTTTGATCGTAATGACAACACTTAAAATACAGTACAGATACTCAGTGTCGAGCTAGTCGATGAGTTTAGTTTATTACGCTAGAGAATATCACTTCTGATGCTGTCTGCGTTTTATTCTACACCCCGCGCTTTGCAATCACTTTTAGCATAATTTTAGATTCAAATAAAGACGAAAGAAGTCCTGTCTGGTGTCGGGATAGAAAATACTTCTCCATTTTTTTCCTGGATGTCGTCAACTAAGGATATAGATTTACAGTATGATTTCAGCGACAAGCTAGCAAGCTATCACTATTATATCTCTCTCATCTGATTATTCAACCTAAAATTATGCTAAAAATGGCATTGGAATCCGTCTTGTGTGCTCTGCCTACCCCATTTGGGAATATAGCCGTGAGATTCTATGTATGATTACAAAGACTGTTAATGTGACATGATTTTGTTCAAAAGTATTTTTTTTTGTGTTCGTAAGTGTCAAAGTGTGTCAGCTCACATTAATTGCCTATTGATACTAGAGATACTGTTTCATTTCACTTTTATGACTTTAATAGGAGAAGAATTTCGTATGAAACATTATAAATTTGGACAAACTTGAAAATACAAAACGCCTTCCAAAGTTCTAATTGAGACGAAATTTTCGATAATTGTTCAGACGTCGGGGCGTAGGCGATATAACTGTTTGAGACTGAAATTACTCACCTAAAGCAAATATACTGTCTAAACACATTTAGAAAATGCTGGAATGAGTAGAAATTTTGAAATTTTGGTTAGATATAGTTTTCGAATACACGCACTATTGAACTGTTAACCGTTATCACTGTGCGATTATAAATACTATTGAACTGTTACCCATTATCACTGTACTCACTGTCTTAATTTTGAAGTGAAACAATTCAACTTGTGATATTGACTGTGTTCACCCTAAAACTTAATACAATCTTTTGATAGTCAAAAATTTGTTGAAAACAAACACAAGGTTATTAAAACAGTAAATGACATGGTTTTGCTTCTGAAATCAAATAAGAACTGATTAATTTCGCTCCAACAACGATTCAACTTTAGCTGGTTATTTTGTGGTACGTATAGTACGCAGAGGTGAAATTATTTGGCTGAAACCTGTCTATAAATTGTACTAATTGCTGTAACTTGTTGGCTGATGAACAAATTGATAGTAATATACATAAAGAGTGTTTTGTTTTTTCCAGTGCAGCAATGAAACTCTCAAAAATCCAATCCATTTCGAACAGCGACACCAACAAAACCAACACTAGCATCAATCGTGAAATATTCGGAACTATCGCAAGCGAGATCTATTTACACGAAATAATCACATTAGTTGTTCAAATATTTGTCGAGATTTGGACAAACACACAAATGTTATGGCTCAACGTCGTGTATTTGTTAATGGACAGATCTGCCCCGAGATTGCTTTGGCTGCAATCTGGGAGAAATGGGATAAGTAAACTTAGGGTATTTTTGAAGATTTTTTGGGATGCGAGAATTTTTACGTCGCAAAACTTTTAGCGTTATTGAATTAAAGTGATGCTGCTGGTTGATTGCATTGGGTAATGCGATTGCAGTTTCGAATAAATGTCTTTGCCGTTTCAGCAAAAACTTTTACGAATATTTAGAAAAAAATCTCGTAAAACTACCGTGAGACTCACTCATAGTGAAAAAATAACGAATTACTCACGTTGTTTATACCGAGATTAGCTCGACAACTGGAAAACTGTTCTTAATACTCGTACTACGTCTGTGGTGCGTGTAAACGAGCCTTTAGAGACAGATGTTGTTAGTGTTGTGTGCTACCCGTCTTTTGACAATAATAGTGAATGTGTTAGCAAAAATGTGGGTAGTTGTGAACTGCTGTCAGCTGTGCCTAGTAGTCGCGCGGAAAGAGCGGCTGCACGCAGTGCGCGTCTGTCTGCTGCCGTGGCGCGTAGCTCCAGATGATGGATCACGGATTGATCCGAAACATGTCAAGCTAATCTCAGTATAAACAACGTGAGTAATTCGATATTTTTTCACTAAAAAAATCTCGTTTTATTTTGCAGACGCGGGAACAGAGTGATGATATGCGTACGCGCTTGGCCAAAGCCGCTGCGGTTTTTAGATGAAGGACTACAGTCACGAAACATGTCAAGTTAATCTTGGTTAAAGACATTACTTATCTGTATTTTTCATTATGAGTGAGTCTCACGATATTCGTCACACGCAGACTTACATACAATTTTGCTTCAGGCATTCAAAACAAAACCACAAACAAATGGTTTACTAAACCAAGCCTTCCGATTATATCACATTCCTCAAGAAACATTCGACTGTAACCACGATCATTCGCTATATAGGCAAGCTTTCGGGAAAATGTCAAGTCATTACGTCTAACGATTGACAATTTGGAGAATGCTCGAGGACTCGTCAGCGTTTGGAGGCAAAAGTGATCAATCTATACGTCATTTTAGATAGGACTTCACTAATATTATATTGATGTTGTTAGTTTTTTTTGCAATGTTTGGCTGTTCCATTCTAGATACATAATCTAGAATGGAACAGCCAAACATTGCGGATTAATGATTAATTTTTAGGCTAAATTTCACCCCTTTATGAAATGAATGCACCTTACGTACAATTCACTACAATGACCTTGTAATAGGTAATGCAACTTTGGTAGTTCAACGAATGAACGTTTACGTTATACCGAGTGTTTAGTAACTAGTACGACAAACCTGTTTTTGTGTATGATATGGCCACTTATATTATCAACAAATAAATTTAATAATATGACAAATCCGGAAGACTCGAGAAAAAGCATTTGTATTTACTGATTTAATGAAGACTTTCTGTTTCAAAATGAACTTGTCATCCTTATCCCAATCTACCCACCTTCATCGTCATCATTATTATCATTATCTGGCTTTAGAAAGTTAACCCTTAACCACCTACGTGCGGTCTCACAGACAATAGATTACTCAAAATTGTCAATAACTAAACGCGAGTATGTCGCACACGCGTATGTGTCCTTGTATCTTTGCTGGCCCCTCCCGCATTGCCGGCCGTGCCGCCGACTAGTTCAGATGTATGCTCATTTTGATTTGGTGAGTTAAAAAACATCATCGGCGGTCTGTGAAACCGCATGTAGGTGGTTACTGTATTTTTTAACAGTCTCGGAGACGTCTCGGAGACCGCTCGTAGGTGATTATGTCATTTTTTTCACCCACATAATTTTGTTTATTTTTATGAAACATGTAGAAAAATGGTTGCTACAGGAGGTATCAGATGACAAAAATATGTCAGACGAAGATTGTAGTGACTTGGAACCGATTCAGTGGGGTATGTTGTAAAAAATATGCTGCAACTGCCTTGAAAAATTGTGGATCTTTGGGAATTGCAATTTTGTAGAATTTGACGATAAGTGCTCTATTTTTTTATTTAATTTTGTAGTTGAACTCCTTATTTTATAGAAATGAATAAAAAAAGGTTGATTGTTTGAATTCCTATATCTATCAGGTCTTTTAATGTAATCAGAGTCGATTTTTGTGTTTAATCTACCATTCTTGAAAGATTATGCCATATCTCAAGATTTTATTATAGTTTATGTTATTTGAAGTTCTAAAATAAAAGTCTAAAGCATAAACGAGTATTTTACTCGTTGAAATGCTATCTTGATATTACAGATCCCGAATTTGAGATGATTATTCACGAGCGGTCTCTAGGACCGCACGTAGGTTGTTATTTTACAGAAATTGGACGTAGGTGGTTAAGGGTTAAGAACAAAAAACTCGTAGTCGGTCACTTCTTATACCTAAAGGCTGAATCGTAACTGGTTTTTTCCTATCAAGTTGTAAATGACCATCATTTTCCTTAAGGCAGTTATTTCAGTGAGACTGCGAGGAAATGTATAAGGTGTTCCGTTTGGTCATCTATTAGGAGAATGGAACGTAGAAATCTAGTTCATCCACGTTTTTGCTTATTTTTTGATCGAAAATTTACTGAGCCTCGTAAATATTTCAAAAAGTGCTGGTATGTATAATTGCCAAAATTTCATCTAAAATATACTCTTATCCAACCTTTATCTACTTCCTTAGCAGCCTCTTACGATATCCACGGAAGAAATGGAGAGGTTTTATTCTAACCCGACACCTCACGGGCTTATTTATGACGTACATAAATTGCGTTTTTGCTTCAGTAAATTTTTTTTTCACGAAGTCGTCAACGTATAAAGTCGTTCAAAAACAGAACAGTTACGCGATGCGGCCTTGACGGATCCGTTTGCGCAAATATTTGTTGAAAACCAAAGAGTCTTTCACAGGAAAAGTTTTTATTACGTACCTGGCTGGATAAAAAAGAGAAGCGCTTTTGACGTTAAAAGTCTATTAGGTAAATAATATCTAGGATTGAAGGGAATGTAGATGGACGGACTAGATAAAAACTTAACAGCACAGGGAGAAGACAAAAATATGACTTTTCTCATGGTCACATCAGTCATCCCGAAATCCAAATATTTATGTAAACGTACTGTAAAAAGTTTTACGCAATTAGAAATTGAACGTCTGAATCCAGAGACACTTAATCTTTTTTGGAGCAACTCTATCAGTTCTCAAAAAATAGTTTTTTCCACGTAGCATAATTAATAATTTCCAGTGTCATGTTTTTTTTATCTCAGACTATAAAAGTATCCCACTGCTCTCCAAACCTCTTCTTTTATTACAGTAGCATATTTTCTAATTCGAATCAACGCAGAAACAAAGGTCTAAGTTATTTTAAGATCAGCCGGAGTGGGCAAAAGCAAGCTAAAACTGGCGCAGAGATCCGTGGACACAGTTTCTTTGTCAATTATAAGATTGCTGCTTTTAAGTTAAGTAAAAAACATAGCCTAAAAAGAGACAAAGAAAATGGTCTACATACCTTGACTCTCATTGAAGAAACCCAACACCATAATGACGATGACTAGCAGGCCGATTTCAAGCCTGTAGCTGATCCGGCAGACCGGCATCGCTAACCGCCACATGGCATCAGCCCATCCTCCATTCGTTGTACACCACTTCAAGGCCGTGCCGAGTTCGCTTGGGGTACATCATCTGAAACAAAAGAAGATCTGGTAAAATATTTGCCCATCCATGGATCTCAAAAATAAAATAAAAGAAGATCAAGCGAACGAATGGTATCTTACATTAAAAAACTCAATCAGTTGACCATTAGAGATCACGAGCAGTCATAGGTAACTTGGTGCGACTAGCTAAGTCCTGGTAATGTCTGATCGGATTTCCATTTATGTAATGGAAATACCAAGTAACAAGAAATAAATAAATGTTACAAAGGCACCAATTTTCAAAAATTATGTCAAACTACAAGTTTTTCAAGAAGTATCACGACCCAGCAGATTTATTTTCATTGATTTTAGAATACATATAAGTATATGTACGCCATTCTATAAATAAAACAAACATGATCAAATGCCAGTCAATATAGGTTGTCAAACCAAAGGCAAAGAAGCAGGAAGATCGTTTCAATATTATAATTGGTTGTCAGTAATTCAAAGAATCCTCTAAAGACAGTGACAGTAGTCTGTACTGCTGCAAACAATTTCATCAATCGGGCCAAGGCAATATTTAAAGCCCTTGAGCCTCGTCGCTTTATTGTAGAAGCCTTATTTGGGCCAACGCATTTAATCAAAAATTCAAAAGGGAAATTGATCTGATAATACAAAAGCGAGCCCGGCATTTACCCTTCGTTTTTTCCTTGTTAAACTCCAGCTAACTGGCTCAAACCGATTCCGAACAAAAAAACAAACTCATTAAAACAAAACTGAATGATCCTTCACTATGCACGAATCATTTTTCGGGGTTATTCTCGGGGAGATTTCACCCTCCTTTGCCCCTGTTATCCACCGAAACTTCTCAATTAGTGAGTTTACCGCTTACAAAGAAAGTTGGGGAAGTTCCTCGGGCCATTAAAGCGTCTTTTTGAATCACCCGAGAGTTGCTAACGTGCAACTTTTAATGTCTTCGAGTGAACATTTTCTTTGTGTTGATGCTACGGTCGGGTGGCCAAACAAAAAACAAGCGGGACAAGCAACCAATGCAAAGGGCCGATGTGTTTTGCTGATCCACTTTAAACATGCCCCTCGAACTATCCACGGAAATCCGATCGAACGTAAAAACAAGTCGATTTTTATAACTGTGCAGCTTTTCCTGCAGAAGCTTTTATTATTGAACTGCCAAATTCCGTTGAAATATGATCAGGTCGGTTTGGAAATTTATGGACATAATTCTCAATGAAAATAAATTGAAAAAGATACGGTTCGCAATTATTTTTATTAAGGGTTTAATTTAATTGTTCTTTTGGGAGGCAGTGACTTAGCTTCTGTTTCGGATTTCGGTTTGTCGTTTTCTTTGCTTTCATTTTTTTCTTCATAATAATATTATTAAAATGCTTAAATTTTAAATTCTTACGTTTGCAATTAAAGCTCAAAGAAATCTCGTGTTTGCATGGTTTCTATTATTTTCACCAAATACTTTTTAGAACTGTTTTCAGACTCCCTTAAGCTCTTTATAGATTATGAAATGTCATGCAAAGATTAAATGATAATCTTAGGATGAAAAAGTGTCTTGCAGTCATTATAACATTATCAATAGCAAGAATGTTAAAATGAAAGTAGCTTAATTTCATAAAAATCAGATCCAGCCGATATGAGCAAAAAAGGATCGTCATCTGAAGCCGACAAGAAAAAGGATGTGCGACAAGAAAAGAACTTTAATTATTTCGTACACAAGCCACTTGTGGGGGATTTATCTCGCAAAAACCTCCGTGATAACGGTGCGAGTTGAAAAATTACGTATAAATGCGAGAGGCAATCTAGAAACAGACGAGCTTCACTACAGTAGGCGTGGAAGAAAAATTGTTGGAGAATTCTAAGTCAACGCCAGACGAAGCTGAACATTTTAGCGTGGTGTCGCAACAATCAAACAGTGATGTGAAGTTGTGAATACTGAGGCATTCCAACTAATGTCCAATTAGCTTTAATGTGCCAAACAGTCGTTACAGAGATATTGCATTGTGATGTACCTATTTCTAACGGGACATTTCGAAGATTTATCTTGAGACGACGCATCTAAACTGAGAATCAAAAATAACCTGAAACTACAATTATTATAGAGTCCTCAAAAAAAAAAATTGCATTGAAGCCGATTGAGAGAGTAAACAACCATTTCTCATTATTGGGCTGAATAGGTATTGAACTAACTTAACCACAATAAATGGTACTATGTTTTCTACGTGATACAAAATATTGAAATTTGACATAGGTACATCCGAGCACGTAGAAAACATTACATAGACAAAACTATGACTATTTCAAGTTTCATACCTAATTCTAGCATATTTTTAAACCTCTTATAAAGATGTATAATAGAGATTGGCTGCGCTAGCCTGTTGCTTAGAATACATCTTAGGATAGTCCCATTTAACTAGTTGACTCATCGACGCAATGAACAAAATAGCTGTACAAAACTTAGAGCAGAAACTAATACAATATATAAATAGCAAAGAAGAATAATGACCAATTGCAAACAATTAGCAGAATAACATTCCAGATTAAAATGCAAACGATCTTTACCAGCTTTAATCGTCTCAACTTTCAATCTTTTAACTGACTAACAGAACTTTTCAAGCCAAATTCTCTGCTGGGACGGGTAAAGTAATTCCCCCACTTCCCGTCAGTATCTTAGTGGCAACTCCCACACTTTATTCTAGTGCTTCCAAACTTCTTGTTCCTGAATATGAAGCTGAGATTATTCTGATTGCAGCCAGCCATTCAGCAAGTGCAAGTTACAACGTGGCAAGAGTCCAAAGTGGGAGGTGTTTACGACTGCTAATGTAATACTGTAATTTTATAGCACTGCGGGTTCCAAGTGAATTGATAAATGATTGAATACAATAATAAAATAAGCAGCACTAATTTTTTTGTAAAGTTGTGATAAGAGTAATGATGCTAAATAGCTTCGTATTTGAATTGTATCAAAGGTTGTCAAGCTAAATGAGGCCTAAATACATAGTAAAAATCAGCAAATTTCGATAATAAGCCAAAATAATATAACTTGTGTTCTAAAAAATTGTGCTTATCATAATTCAGTTTTAAGACGTCGATGTATAAAATTATATCATTTATTGAGCAATGATACCACCAACATCGTCTACGTAGAATTCCCTTGTGGCTCTCCAACGAAAATTATGCATTTTCCGGGATACAAAGTAACATATTCTTCAGCGAAATCAAACGATTTCCATATCAAGTTAAACAGACAGAATAACATTAACCATTGCATTATTAAAAGGGATGTTAGCTTAGCGATCACAATTTCGGATTACCATTAAAATGAAAAGAAATAAAAGTTGGGACTCTCCGTTTTCATTTAGAATTTGAATAGCTTTTTGTCTCACGATTACGTTACATACTCGTTTATCAAGATTTTAGGTTCTAATATCAAATATGCAATAGTAACAAGTTGCTAGCTTGTCGCCTAAAATACCTGAACGTATCCCAACAGTCGCATTTTATATAATAGTTTTCCTAAACCCGACACCAAAAAATCCCAATATTTTCCCCATAATCTTATAAACGGCTTAACGAATATCGATGTGGATTTTTTGTCCTATGAAACCATAGCTCTTACCATGTCACACACAGACACACCTAACCTCAAACTTAAACTTACCACTCCATTCCTCGCACCAAGGTTCAAAAGACCTACTGGATCTTACTCAGTCCCACACACCGTTTCGCATTCGTCTTCATACTAAGAGAAAAATCGTCCCCAGGGCGAGCTAACATATTATGCAAAAGCACTTTTGCGGTGCGCTACCAGAGTAACACCTTTCGGGGAGTCACTTTCAGGAAGGTAGGCTTATTCCCTAATACATCATTTTAACTCGGGGGGTTCAGTGCCTTTTACTGGAATTACGGTATTTATTATGAAGCTGGTTCCGCCTTTTACACCTATTCCTTTGTTTAGTCGTTGTTTTAAGTTTTGTTTCTGCTGTGTTGTATGCAACATTATTATGGTAACATGAGTTTAGTGTGTTTCGTTTTTGATTTGTTTAGTTGTTTTTATTGCTGCAAAATTATTTCCGACTGCATAATCATGCTTAGACGGTGTTTGTGTAATTACGTTTTATCTTACATTTCCCGCGACTTTTTCTTCGTTAAATTCGTCCTTAACTAACTCCCACTCTTGTTACATATTCTTTATCCATCCGAGATAGTCAGATCTACGTATTTTGTTTATAGTGTCATCAATATTGGTCTGTTAAATTTGTAGTCAGTGGTAAACCACTAAACCAACCTAAAGGCAACCTTAACATTTTAATACGCACGTGGCTTTTATGGCTAAGATACGGGAGTGATAGATTTGTTGGCAACAAAAAATCGGTTTGTTAACGAACTCAGATTTAGATGTGTTCTGAATTGAAGTCAACAAAATCCGTCACTCTCGGGTGCTCCAAAAAATCCTCGGGATTCCTAAAAATTCAAGTTTCGTCGTAATCCACGCACCTACAATTTTTCACGGGACCCATGCAAATGTAAACTTTTACATACAGATACGGGGATTTGCATCGTAAGTGGATTCTCAGTTCTCGCCGACGGAGTAATCAGAAATGAAGTATTTTAAACGGGTATGACTTGGAACCCCGTGTGGTGCCGGGTTAGAATAGCACCTCCCCCTTTCTTCCCGTGGGTGTCGTAAGAGTCGACTCTGGGAAAGGGTTAGTGTATTGTAGGCGATGGGCTAGCAACCTGTCACTGCAATATCACGTTTAACCATCTGGTTACCCTGCTGAAATTGCTAAACGTGGCACTGGATTTTTGAATTCATGTGCTCTGCCTACCCCTCTTGGGAATACAGGCGTGAGAATATGTATGTATGTATGACTTGGAATTCGTCGCGCGGTTCGCTAAAAATACATGAACTTGTTTTAATAAAAAAAATTGTGGAAAAGTGGTTATGTGTTCTCAGTGAACATAATTTAAAAATGGTTGCTTCAAATAGAATAATCAAGTAACCAAACGTTCGTCTCCTTCCGATGTATTTGTATGTAAAGAATCTTGGTGTTATATAAAATTGTCTATGCTTTGTCTAGGTAAAGCTTCCTGTGCTCTGTCAAACCCGTTTGCAAATACAGGTGTAGATTATGTATGTCCAATAGAATTATTGCTACGAAATTTTATTCACCAACGCTTAGCACAACTTATTTTAAAAGCTAGATAAAAGAATCACAATTCTCACAAAAAAAGTTCTGAGGTGTAATTTAAAACGCGACATAGGCATAACTAACAAAATTACCAGCTTCGAAACAATTGCTGATCGATTCCTAAGCCGTCCACCGCTCCATAGTGCGATCGTCTCAGTCCAACGCCTAAGCCCCAGGAAATATATTCATGATGTATCCCCCAAATCCGGAGGAAAATATTTTTTCCGTGATGGACATTGGAGGCGATCGCTGCCCTCTTTTGTGGGCCGATATTTACACTACCGTCCGCATACATTATTCACGAGATTGTTATGCATTTTGTATTCAGATATTGGTACGACATGCACGTGTTTGGGAGAAAGGGTTCCTGAATATCTAGGCATTTAGGTTTACCTTTTTTAAAATCCATCTGGTGTTGGATTAAGAATAAAACGCTTTCCCATTTCGATGTCGTAAGAGGCGAATAAGGAAAAGGTATATTTTAGGCGACAGGCTAGCAATCTGTCCCTATTATACCTGCCCATTTAAAATTAAAAAAAAAGGTAGAATGGGCCACCAAACGTAAAGTAACCATGGTTTTGTCTAGGTAGTGTTTTGTGTGCTCTGCCTACCCCGTTTGGAAATACAGGCGCGAAGTATGTGTGTATGTTTTTAAGAATAGGTAAGTAAGTATACTATAAAATTTAGGTAGAATATTTTCTTTAAGTTACTTAGTGTGGTTCTATGTTATTACAAAAATAATACAAAACTAATCACAAAAAAACTACAGTCACTAAATCTAAATCTAAATCTGAGATAAAAAAATACTATACGCGACAGGCTAGCAATCTGTTACTTCGAGTATTATTAATACTTCTTCCGTCAATTTCCGCCCACCCTGTATATTTTCTACTGAATAGTAACATTTATTAGTGTTTGTTTTGTAATAAGCCAGCGTGGTAGGTTTAACGTGCTTGAAAGTTTTCGGGCCCAATTCTTGGAAGGATCAATCTGGAAATGACCTTCTCCGTATTTTGTTTTCTCAGAACCAAATAATGTTTATTTATTTACCATTTAGTTCTTCCTCGGTATCGGTACGAGGAACTCTAAATCAAACATGATGTGTGACGAATAAAATACATTTGCTCAGTACATGATACGTACTTCTCGCTAACTGATGTTTGTCGCAATATTTAACTGACACCTTCTGATTTATTTGAACAGATCGAGGTTTATGAAGTGAATAAGTAAAATCAACGACCGGCCCCACTCACTGTTGTATGTGAAATGGTTTTGGGCTTACCCACCTTTTTAGGGTTCCGTACCCAAAGGGTAAAAACGGGACCCTATTACTGAGACTTCGCTGTCTGTCCGTCTGTCCGTCCGTCTGTCTGTCACCAGGCTGTATCTCACGAACCATGAGAGCTAGAGAGTTGAAATTTTCACAAATGATGTATTTCTGTTGCCGCTATAACAACAAATACTAAAATTAAAATAATTATAATAATTAAGGGGGGCTCACATACAAAAAACGTGTTTTTTTTTTTGCTATTTTGGATCTATTTAAATAACTGTAACAGGTAAATACTTGAAATGCTCACAGAATATTTAATTAAATATTTTCTTTAAATGGAAATAATTAAAACAAAATAAAATTAGTATTTAAGGGGGGCTCCCATACAAAAAACGTGTTTTTTTTATTATTTTGGATCTATTTAAATAACTGTAACAGGTAAATACTTGAAATGCTCACAGAATATTTAATTAATTATTTACTTAAAAAGGAAATAATTAAAATAAAATAAAATTAGTATTTAAGGGGGGCTCCCATACAAAAAACCTATATTTTTCCAGTTTGTTTTTTTGCTGTTTTGGGTCTATTTAAATAATTGTAACAGCTAAATACTTGAAATGCTCACAGAATGTTTAATTAAATATTTACTTTAAAAATAAATAATTGAATAAAAATAAAATTAATATTTAAGGGGGGCTCTCATACAAAAATTCTGAATTTTTGCAGTTTTTGGTACGGAACCCTTCGTGCGCGAGTCCGACTCGCACTTGGCAGGTTTTTAATTATTTAATGTTATTTCTTTTTTGTGTTCCTTTGTGACGTCACACATTTTCGATCGTAGCAACTGCCTACATATTAAGTTTTTAAATGTTAACTCTTGTTTTTTTTAGTTAGTTTCGCAGTTAAGGGTCGCACCGAAAATCAACATTGAGGCTTGCCTCAATATCATGCTGAGTGTGGCCCTTTTGGTGCTATTTGGCACGGAAATGTGAACCTTTTTTTCCTTTTTTTTTTGTTGCATGCATAATTGTTAAGTTGTTGTTTATTTATTTTATTTAGGCTAAAATCTGTGTCAAATTTTGTACCAATAAATGTCGTTCTTTCTTTCTTTATTTCTTTCTTTCTTTATTTCTTTCTTTCAATAAAAATCTTGCAAGAAAGTATTATCAACAGAAAGTCATTAAGCATCTTACGCGGTTTTGTAATGTGGTTTGAAACGTTTTGTTATATTGGCTAGTGTAAAGTTAGAGAAGTGAAAAAAGTTTATTATATTACTTGCTGCATTTATTTGCATGACAAAAACATGAAACTATGATCATAAGGGGATACTTTACCTTTGAAATACAGAGTCGTATAGAATTCAAATAATAATGAAGAATTTAGCTTAGCGACAGTCAAAGGACCTAGTATAGAAGCTCTGGGTCACAACATAGTTTGGGGACTTCCGGTTTGCCGAGAGACAGTAAAAACGAGTATAAACTAGACAAAACGTCCTTTTATGGGAGGGTAAAGCCTTGAGTAGTTTTAGTCGGCATCATATAATTACAAAGGTCAAAGACTTGACAAACCTTCATAAATAAGGGGTATTCTAGGGTAGGTTGCGAAGGATACTTTTCGTAATTGTCGGTGTCCATTATTACACACAGTCAGGCGAGATCTGTTTGAGTTTATCTATGAGGACATACTCTGTATTAGAATATTATTTTATGATTAACATAAACATACAAACAATCACACCTGTGTTCGCAACTGGAGTAGCCATGGACAACCCAGGACCTAAAGTTTCGGTCAGGTTCTCTAACCACTAGGCTATCCGGTTATTATGTGCTAACATAGAAACTGTGTACAGTAGGTACATCTCACCAATATAAAATAGGTAGTATGTTAAAAGTCGCCTAAATGCCTAATTCATCAAATTGATAGTAATGTTAATTATTTATTACTGTAGAGAACGAAATGTGCTAGCTGTAATATTTATTTAATTAATTCCTATCATCCCTACTTCCCAACTAAAAAAGTCACTTCACTTTTAAAATTCAGTTCTATTATTCTTTCTCCATATTTATTCTGGAACGTAGTATTCCAACAGAACCGTTTATAAATACATTCATCATATTTTCGATTCCACTGCACATACAAACTGCTTGAGGTCACGAACGTGATTTACAACCAGCTCTTACTTACATAATTCATAAACAACCAGTGAGAAAGAAACGAAATAATTTTGGCAAAAGAAAACGCAATGCTGGCTGGTCTGCTCGTTATTGGTACAAGCATTTTTCAAATTGCCCTGGCAAATCTTATGAGCATGAATAAAATAGTTTTGGTTCGTTAGACTAGTTGAAGTAATTCGACGTTAAAAAGGATTTAAAAAGCATTAATAAATTTTACCTGAATTATACACATAATTATGAGATGTGAATAGCATAATTGACAAAAGGTCAAACAAGATTGAGACGATAAATTTTTGTAATAATATCGAGCTCGACATCGAGTTGTGAAAATTAGATGTCATATTGTATGGAAATTTTGACTGCTCGTTGTCGAGTTTAGTTCGTTACGTTAGAGAATGTGTTCGAAAGTAAAAATCACATACATACGTACATACATACATACATATTCTCACGCCTGTATTCCCAAGAGGGGTAGGCAGAACACATGAATTCAAAAATCCAGTGCCACGTTTAGCAATTTCAGCAGGGTAACCAGATGAAAGTAAAAATCGTAAGCACAAATTATACTAAAATAGTAAAAGATGGTATGACTCATAAGAGTCATACGGTAAATGTCCCTGTGCTCGACACTGACCCAATACACGGCAGTTGCAACCTTATGTCATAGAAAAACAGGACCTGTTGGCACCTGGTGGCAGATGGATGTTGTCTACTGGGCGTTGAGGCGTCGAGCATTGGTACATTCACCTTTTAAAAAAATTATAATCAGATGTTTTAATAACGGTTTAAAATAACGATGTCATAACTAAGATAAACTTTTCAGTAGCCTGCTTCAAGCAAAGTACATGCAACGACATAAAACTTGTGCACTTATGACTTTATTTCACTCCAACTGAGTCTCAGGTAGCTTCATGTTTAACTTTATAACTCTATACCGTGGCAGTTTGTAATTTTTGTTATTTATTTACAAACTTACAGTATTCCCAAGAAAATAAGTCACATCGGCTATTATCGCCGAGAAGCACAGAACGATATCCGAGAGTAGCCGAACGAGTAATTCATCTATATTGAATTGAACTTTATTTACAAACACTCTGGGCAAAATTTTACTTGCTATGCACACACTTTAGTTCGGCTACTCGACGCATTTGGCGCTAGGGTGCTAGACATCATCTGTCATAAGTCATTTGTCTGAGAATTCAACCAATAATCAATCACAACGGAAGTGTTCAGCGCGAAAAAATCTCTTTTATCGTTGGTAGATCGAAATTTCCCGCGCAACAAAACTGGTCTACTACGCAGGTACATCGTGAAGCATTCTTTGTTTGGTAATACTGTAACATATACGCCTGTATTTCGAAACGTATTTTAAAACTATGACTGTTTCACGCTTCGCAGCCATTTCTGGCTTAATGTTATGTTTCAAAACAGATGAAAGAGGTAATAATAATCCTTACTAATATTATAAGTCAGAAAGTGAGTTTGTTTGTTTGTTTGTTTGTTTGTTTGTTTGTTTGTTTGTTCCGCTTTCACGCCGTAACTACTGAACCGATCGCTTTGAAATTTTGCAGACATAAAGATAGAAGTCCGGATTAAATAATAGGGTATTTTTTATCCCGGAAAAGTTAATGTTCCCGAGGGAAACCAAAAATACAGTTTGCTTGATAAATCGATATCAATCGATGATAGATCTATATCGATCGATAGATGATAGATCGATGGCGCTGTGTGTCGTTTGAAACGAGAAGTTTTCTTATAGTTGTGCTTTATACCGCTATATAACCGAGTTCCACGCGGGCGAAGCCGCGGGCGGAAAGCTAGTGGGTAATAATAGTGACAAGTTGCTAGCCTGTTGCCTAAAAGATACCTAAACTTATTTATTTAATGTCACGTTTTCACTTTAGTTCATATCGTACAGTCACGAACAGGGATTGTCGAGCCACTTGCCACTGGTCGCAATTTAGACGTGTAATCAATGACTGATGTGATAGACTAGATGTCAGCTATTGGATTAGTATTACACGACCAAGTTATAAACATAGGTAAGTGGGTCAACAATCCCTTTTCAAATACGTTCTTCGTGCAATAAACTGTAATGGCTGCGAAACATACATTGAACTTGATACAATAGTTGTTATGACTGCCCATCAAAGACAATGGAAGAAGTTTCAAATGGACATTTTGAAAATTTATTGCATCAAAACCTAAGACGTTTAACCATCTGGTTACCCTGCTGAAGTTGCTAAATGTGGCACTGGATTTTTGAATCCATGTGCTCTGCTTACCCCTCTTGGGAATACAGGCGTGAGAATATGTATGTATGTATGTAAAACCTAAGACTTTTTCAAGCAGACTCATAATGCGTATAAGCCAATAAGCTTATGTCGAAAATCTGTGTTCGGACGCCATGTTGATATAGGTAACAATGTTTATGCCCGGGTTCCTGTAACTCGGTGTTAGTTTAGGACCAGAGAAATATACGAGTTGTTGGTATAATGTGAAAATACGGTGTTTCACCAAAACAGGGGTTCTGTTTTGGATAAAGAAAGAGATGTTTTAGGAGCTTTTATAGTAAAGTTTTGTTTATCGTTTAAAACTGGTAGTCATTGGGGAAAGAATAATAGATAACATAGTGGTAGGTATGAGTTAAAAGAAAGAAAAACAGACATCAATTAATTTGATTTGTTCTTCGAAACACACTACTCCCTACTCTCCCGACTCATAAACCACCTACTCTGGCAATTTCTTCTCGTCCCATATAACGGTTATTCCTTAAACATCATGAATTAAAAAAATCCAAATAAAATAAAGCTACACTAAAAAAAAATAAGTATGCAAACTTTTTTTTTTTTTGCTAGGATACGTTCGTAAACCAAATTTTAAATGTCTATCAGTGTGCATATCGGAAGATGAAGGTTGAAGGGGCAAATATAAAGCTACCCACACTAAATTAATGTCAGCAATCTGTTCTCAGAAGACTCACAAGTCTACTAAATTGACCCTTCGACATCACTGGCCAGCGATTAACTATTTCTCTTTCATCTCACGTAAGCACCAACTTTGTCAAATGTATGAAATTCGTATCACGTCCCAAACGAGGCATTAAACAAAACGAAAAATTTCCAAATTAATAAAAGAACTTTCTAGTCTCTGCCTTTTACAAAACATTCTAAAAGAGAAGTTTTGCAAAAGGCTTTTAGCTAGTTAAATGCTGAATGCAGAATGTAGAATCCTTACAGCCATATTTATATTCTGCTGTGTAGAATAAGTGAAGCCTTTAGAATATTAGAATTACAGAGTCTAGAAAAGGTTATTCAGCGTGCATAGTTTTGCGTCAGTTTGTTTTCTGATATTGTGTGTTTTCTGAATAGATGAGCTTTTTAAAACATTGTTTAATTTCAGTTTAGAACTGGATATTTTTCAGGTAATTTGGAATCCATTTGAGATTTTCGTGTAGTAATGTTTTCTTTTTGCTTGATAACAACAAAATGTTGATAGATAATGGTAAGAAACCCTTCGCGCGCGAGTCCTACTTGCATTAAGCTGGTTTCTAACAACTGTATTTTTGAATTCGTGTGCTCTGCCTACCCCTCTTGGGAATACAGGCGTGAGTATGTATGTATGTATTCTAAACTGTGGACCGTTTACACTAAACTTATGTCTTTATATCGAGATCAGCTCAACATGTTGCAGGATAATTCGAGACTCATCATTGGGAGCAACTATCATGGCCCACAATTAGCACGAAACATATCACGCTACCTGTCAATGTATCCATTATATTTCCTTTTGAGTGAGACTCATAGTAGCTTGGGAATACAGGCGTGAGTATAATATATGTATGTATATGTATGTATCATAGTAGTTTTGTTGTGTCACAATTGTAAATCTTCAATTCATTGGAACCTATAACAAAACGCATTTAACTTTACTTCTGTACGTAACTAGACATTTTCAAAAGCGTTTCCCAAACTTTCTGGTTACGCCTGTCCATCACAGCGGCGTAACTTCCACCCCGCTTCATTGCGCCAAATACCTACTGCTGAATTTTTAAATTCTAGCCCTAACTTTTGGACCTTTTAATTGTCAAACAAATTTTCACAGTTCTTTTTTAGAATAATAAAATTTGGTTAATGCTTTGGATGCTTCGTGTAATGTCAGATTAGAATATCAAATCCCCTTTCTTCCGTGGATTTGAAGAGGCTACTAAGGAAATAGGTTAAGGTATGGTTTAGCCACAGACTTATATCGAACTAGATACCGCGACTTCCTGCTTTTGTATGAAAACCAAGCGTGTCACTTTTTCTCAACGGTAGGTATCGTCACATGGGCGCTTCAGTGATGGGAATTTACAGTCCGAGTTAAACCCATTCAAGGATGATGCCGCCTTATTCAAATTATCCTGTCTCTAGGCCGTTAAACCTAATCTAAGTGTTATAAAACTAAATGAAATCGCGTCAAAAGAGGAGCATTGCTCCTCCTTTTGGCTCCATTTTGGCACGCAAAGTACATACACTTGAGTCATCTAGTTCGATATAAATCTGTGGGTTTAGCCGATAGGCTAGGCACCTGTCACTTATCCACTGTCATCTATATTCAAACCTAAAGCTATGCTACAAGCGGCTGCAAATGCTGAAATAGTAATGGTTTGGCAATTTAGCGACTCTTGTGCTCTGCCTATCCCGTTTAGAAATAAAGACATATCGTCTGGACAATAATCTGTAATTATAATTTTTTCAATAAACATGCAATGATAATGCGTAAAAAAGGTTCAGAGGTTTTTAGTGAATTGCATAAAATTAAAAAAAATACATCCATACATAAATAATCACGCCCTATGGGGTTGGCAAAGACAACAGCGTGCCATTCGCTCCTGATAATAATATACTACTATTACTCCTCTTACAATCATCCCTCTCGTCATACATGCAAAAAAAAACGCTCATCTCTTCTCGTCTCTTAGACATCAAAATCCTCATTTCTCCAAAATACGTAGTAATAATTTAAAAGATAAACAAGAAGGTATCCGTCTAATTTGAGAATATCAAAGGGATTGGCTTGAAATAAATTTACCCATTCTAAATAACAATTTCCCCAGGGCAGTTTGAAACATGGGTTTTATTACATTAGTAGACCGAATTTCGTAAAATAACGTAAAGTAATACCGAAACTTGTTTAACTAAGGCTAACCGTCCCATTTGATAAATGTAGATATAACGAAATCAATTTATCAATTACTAATCCCTACTATCACAAATGCGAAAGTAACGAATTAAAGTAAGAAACATACAAATGACGGGACACAAATTGCCTTGAAACTTGTCGAGTTGATCTCGCACTATTATATTGGGATATGTTGACTTCATTGAAGTTTATATTATACACACGTCATGCCTCTTTTGTACAGAGTTAGCCAGACTACTTTGTTCCACTTGTTACGATCCTGAAATACCTATTTTGCTTCACATTCGTTAATCTCTTCATATTATGATCGTTGGTTTCAGGTACTCGTGACTTTTTTTAAAACATCACCAATTCGGTCACAGAACGTCCGTCTAGCCTTTCTCCTCCCAACGTACCTCATATAAATCTATTAATTAAATCTTCTTTTGTCAATCCTCTCTCCTTGATCAAACCAACTAAGCATAAATATTAGCTAGTCCCTTTATTTACTTTCATACATGCAATTCATTTTCTTGTCGCACTATTTGTTACTCTATTTTTTAGTGATACACCTTCTGTTTACTTCTTAACGCTCTTATTTCATCATCTAGATAATAATATTTTATATTTCATACCAAAAAATTGCACAAAGCGTATCCCAGACTAAGCAGATACGACCTTGACGATAAAATATACCTACCTAAGTTATCTGCGCTGCGTGTGTTAGCTCATTGAATTGTATAAAGAGCGATATTGACAGATTATCCGTTCAGATACAGATATAATCTTGTCGTATCTGCTTAGTAGTCTCTGCCTAGCCCTTATGGGAGAGGCGTGACGTTATATACGAAAAAATCATTTACTTTCATAATTGAATTGTATGCGTAACGATTTTCATTTTTAGACTGTGTATTTCAATAACAAGACATGTCAAGATTGTTTACATTGTTTTAACTACCTAAACAAATCTACTATAGTGCGTGACACGCTTAAATTATGCACGTAGATGAAGTTGAGGGAAATGGTGTTATAATAGGCTTGTGTCCTGGTTTAAAAAAAGTAAAACGAGGTAAGTAATTAAAACTGAATAAGAGAAATAACGTGCCTTAAATCCCGGTAAGTGATAAAATATAAATAAGAAACACGACATAATAAAGTAACATGCAGTTGCATTAATAGAACACTACTCGTTGCCTTACAGTGGAATTCCCGGAAACGGAAACTATTACTGCGCTCTGTACCACCTACACGTTAGTAAGCTTCCATTTGATATTTTTTAATTATAAACATTATGCGGTCGATATTAAGAAGCCTATAATATGTAGGCATATCTTTTATGGGATTCAAATTCTCTCTACAATCAGTCTTATCGCTAAGATAATGTTTTGTCAAGTTCTATTCAGGTTATTTAGAGCGTAGGCCAAAATTCAACACCAAATTACACCAGTTACTAATTTACAGTGACCATAGCATCAGTTTTTAATGTCTTGTAACATGGATTTCACATCAAAATCAAACCAAAAATCAATTTCGCCACAAGCCAAATAAAACATTTAAATTTAAGCCAGAAACTCATGTTTGATATCGTTTTATGCGGCCAGCGAATTGGAATAAGCGTTTTTTTATTCATTGGACCTTGTTTTTGTTATGACAGAGTTCTAATTCGCTTAACTTTAATTTCGAAAATACAGTGTAATGATAATGGTATTATGGGAATTCCAATTATTGTTTTGATGACCGAGCATTTGAATAATTCCTGTTCAATGTGCCCAAGCAGAGAGATCAGTAGACGACATGTCGGTTGACGACATAAATAGTACACACAGCAGTACAAAGTAGTCGACGCGAAGTTTGTGTGTGTGCACGTTTTTTACCTCTCCAATAATACCAAACGGGGCGGAACCAATTTAAGTGAACTTAGGTTTGCGGAAAGCTAACACTATGAGACACGTAGGCTATGTTTTATCCTGTAAATATGCATAGATCCCGTTGCACACACACACACACCCTCGCGCCCGTATTATTCCCAAGAGGGGCAGGCAGAGCACATGAATTCGAAAAATCCAGTGCCACTTTAGTAATTTCAGGGTAATCAGATGGTAAAACGTGATTTTATAGTGAAAGGTTGCTAGCTCATCGCCTACAATACACTAACCCTTTTTCCCAGAGTTGCCTCTTACGACACCCATGGGAAGAATAGAGGAGGTGCTAGATCCCGTTGGGTTGTGATAAGGATAAGTAAGTATTATTTTTGGTAATTAAGTGGCATGTCATGCTGCGTGTAGTTGACATTGAAATTACTCAACCGTGTTCTACTTATTAACTTATAGCATCAAATTGGGTTCCATTTTTTTCCTCATCAAAAACCAACCTCAGTCGCAGTTGAGGTGAAAAGTACAATTTTACCTTTTCAAAGATATTAAAATGTATTTTCGGCCCGGCGATTTTCCGTATTCTTTCGGTGAATTTGCTTTGGTAGAATTTTAATTTTCGCGGGATTTGCTTGTCAATCGCCATAAAATGTTTGTATGGAAAGGTTTGAGCAGACCACTGAATGTTTTTACGTCCATTCAGATCTGGTATTTATGTTTGATTGATCTTTTTTACGTTGACTGACGCGATGCCGCGCTTACTGAATGTAAAAAGGAGAAATAAAAGCAAAATTCGCCTGGTCTTTTATGAGTCCTTATTTAGCATGAAATTTAATAAAAATTGGCGATTCTCTCTTGCAGGTGATGTAAATTAATAAAAAACTAAATAACTGAAGCGAGGTAACTAAGCGGTTTGTTCGGTAGTTTTTCAATGGGTAGAACCTCGGAATTTTTTGAAATATATGTGCAAAATCGAATTAGAATTTACCATTTTGTATGACGAAGGAAAACGTGGCGAGGAAACCTGTGCACTATTACGATGTTAACCAATTTTGTGTTTCATTTCCGCACTGGTCTGGTGTAAGAGCTACAAGCTCAAGCTTTCTCATACAGAAAGAGAAGCTGTGGTCAGAAGTGAGATGTATATTCATGTGATAAAGATGCGCTGTAAGCGCTCTTAGCCTTTCCGTTTTGATCTACTCTTTTGCTTTTCCACCGCCTCTTTGTACGCGCTTCAAACGGGTTGTGAGCGCGCCTCACACGCGCGTTTGTATCGCGTTTTACGCGTGTTTGAATCGTGTGGGTTCTTGAAACGCGCGTTTTAAATACACCCTCTTCTATAGTAGGTAGTCAATCTTAAAAAAAAAAACATATGTGATCAAAACATTGAAGAGGAAAAAGAGAAAGAAAACATGGAAAGAAAGGGAAGGGAGAAGAAAAAGGAAAAAAAAAAAAAAAAAACATAGTTGTAATTAATTTTAAGAGTATAATATTATTGTAAACCTGCTGTGTCTTTACGCGGAGCGCACAGTTTAAGCTAAAATAAAAATCCTAAAATCATCAAGGTACGGACCACGAGTCATAAGATGAAAAATTTGTTTAAAAAAAAAAAGGTAGTCAATCTCGCGCGCGATACGAGTCGCTCGTATTGCCACTAAGCCTACAGAAGCGCCAAGCTTACATTAGTACCATATTATTGTATCAAACCCACTCCACCATCCCCTGCAACTTTAAATTGACATTGAAAAATTACCGCGATCAAATGATTGATGGTTACTCTGTCTGCGTTTAAAAAACGATTCGGACGCTTAATTTTTCTGTCGTCAGATGCCACTGGTGGCGTGTGATGGATTGGGCCGGAACAGGAATAGGCGGAGTTTAAAGGCGTTGGTAAAACTTGCAATTACACAGATTTTGGTAACCTTTACGGGTCTTAGTGAAGATGAAAATAATCAGATCTTTAAGAGGATAGGAGTCGCGCCGCTTCTCCATACAAACGTAGTCCCCTGTTTTCTCCGTGAATAATAACAAAAAAATATATTTTTGCTCTAATGTTATTATTCACGGAGAAAACAGGGGACTACGTTTGTATGGAGAAGCGGCGCGACTCCTATCCTCTTAATTATCTATACTTATAATAAAACTGTAGAGAGGTCAATTCTGTACATTAAATATATATCCAAAATTAATATTGGAGGATGATTGGTGATCAATATTGATGCCAAAATCTATATCTTCTATCTAAATCTAAATATATAAAAGGAGAAACTGACTGGCTGACTGACTGACTGACATATCAACGCACAGCCTAAACGGCTAAACGTAGGCACTTGAAATTTGAAAGGGACGTAGCTTAGGTACCGTAGAGGTGTACTAAGAAAGTAATTCCCGAAATTCCCACGGGAACGGGAATAAACGGGAAAATCCCTTTGTATGAAAAATCTAAACCGCTTAAGTTAGACGCTTCAAATTTGGCATGCAGGTACCTTGGTAAACTTAAAGCTTAGTTGCAACAGGATATTGCAAAATTCCCACGGGAACGGGATTTAGCGGGAAAATCCCTTTTTATGAAAAATCTAAACGGCTTAAGTCCGACGCTTGAAATTTGGCATGCAGGTACCTTAGTAAACTTAAAGCTCAGTTGCAACAGGATATTGCAAAATTTCCACGGAAACCGGAATTAGCGGGAAAATCCCTTTGTATGGAAAATCTAAACCGCTTACGTTAGACGCTTGAAATTTGGCATGCAGTTACCTTAGTAAATTTAAAGCTTAGTTGCAACAGGATATTGCAAAATTCCGACGGGAACCGGAATTAGCGGGAACATCCCGTTGTATGAAAAGTCTGAACCGCTTAAATTAGACGCTTGAAATTGAAATTTGGCATGCAGATACCTTAGTAAACTTAAAGCTCAGTTGCAACAGGATATTGCAAAATTCTTACGGGAACCGGAATTAGCGGGAAAATCCCTTTGTATGAAAAATCTAAACCGCTTACGTTAGTAGACGCTTGAAATTTGGCATGCAGGTACCTTTGTTAACTTAAAGCTTAGTTACAACAGGATATTGGGAAATACCCACGGGAACGGGAGTTAGCGGGAAAATCCCTTTGTATGAAAAATCTAAACCGCTTACGTTAGACGCTTGAAATTTGGCATGCAGGTACCTTTGTAAACTTAAAGCTTAGGTGCAACAGGATATTGGGAAATTCCCACGGGAACGGGAGTTAGCGGGAAAATCCCTTTGTATGATAAATCTAAACCGCTTAAGTTAGACGCTTGAAATTTGGCATGTGGGTAAGATGGAAAATAGTCGAAGGGATGGAGAGCGAGTGACATAGGCTACTTATGTCTTTTTATAATCCATCACTTCTCTAAAATGAGGGGTGTAAGTATGTATGGAGCATTCCGCAATTATCAATGTTTTGTTATGTAACATTATGCCTAGAATCTTTTCATCCTATTCCCAAATTGAAAGACATTTATATACATATCGTATACAGCAGCGTATTCAAAAAAATCCAAGATCTCTTCTGTGTCATTCCGAACTTAATGCGAGCGAAGCCGCGGGCAAAAGCTAGTTTACAATAATTTTATACCAAATTTAGAAAAACACCTCAACGTTTTTTTTTTTTGTGGATATTGTAAGAGGCGACTGGAGCAATAAAAAATAGGTCAAGGTAGGTATATCTAAGGTTTTAGAAATTTAAAATTCCGTTTGATTTTTCTGTTGATTTTTTTGTACCTCTTACATTTTGTTGTAGTTTATGATTTTTTGGATATCAAGAGAATTTGAAAAACAATTAAATTTCAACGTTAAAAGTTGCAATACGTACCTAACTTTTATTTTATGTACTATGTATAGCACGTCAGTCGTCAGGAGAATAGACTTCCATAAAATAACGCCTGATAATCACTTTAATTTAAGTAACTGAGTAATTTAATTAATGATAATCCCATCTTTACAGAATCATGTCTCAATACGCCAATTAGCTTCCCAACTTTCGTCTCCATAGAAGCAGACGAATCCCAGAAAACATTTCAGCAAAACGATTCAAAGCTATTGACAACCGTTGATTCCTTTCGGAGAATAAGTTCTACCAAATCAGAAATAAACTGCTAATTTAGCGGGATGTAGGTCGCATATAAATAGAGGCGACATCAGAAAATCTCTACTAAAGACGGAGATTGCTAACGGGGGAGAAAATAGAAAAAAACTTGAAGAACTTGAAGCTAGGCCGGGGGTTAAAATAAATCTAGCGTAGAGTAACTCAAGCTTCACAAAACTGGACAATGAACTTTAAGTGAATAATGAAAGTACGGATAATTCGCATCTTAAATTGAGTTAAACTTGACGTGTTTCGAGGTAATCCTTCAACTAGAAGCCTCGGCGGCTATTAACAAACGTGCACAGCCCGCCAACCGCATTTTAATAAATTGAAAAAAGGTCTAAGTCTTGTCTAAGTGCCTCTTTTGAAGTTGGGTGACAATGTCATCGTCATCGTGATTGCGATTCATAGGACTACAAAATTGGCGACTGATTACAAATTAAATTTGTCGTGTTTATTTCAAAACAATATTCACACACAGCCGTTAAATTATATTCTGTAAACTATTTGCACATAACCAAAATTTAAATGAAACCACTTGACACTGACAGCTGACATTTTTATCTTAACTGGCGGCGCAGGCAAAGGGTTTACGCGTCATGCAGCCATCAACCCAAAAATTATAAATATTTGCATTTAATGAGCGCTACAATTCCTCGCTAATATAAGTAAAACGTTTTGAGGTCGTTGTACTCAGTAATAAAAATAGGGTACGGTATAATTTCAACACAAAATATATTTTTTAACGAAAATAATAGTAATCCGTAGTTTTTGTACATATTTGAACAGTGCAAAGTACAGATTACCAAATAAGTTGTGGCTTCAAGTCTCGTCTCTAAACCAATTTCTTTGATCATTGTCACTACATGTTTCTTGAATAATTAGTTGTTTGTATTTTAAACTGAAAACTACAGTGAGACAGACTCATAATGAAATAAAACAGATACACACACATCTTTATATCTAGATTAGCCGCGGCGCGTTGCTCCTGATGATGGGTCACGAATTAACCCCAAACATGTCAAGCTAGGGTTAGTGTATTGTGGGCGATGGGCTAGCAACCTGTCACTGCAATATCACGTTTGACCATTTGGTTACCCTGAAATTGCTAAACGTGGCACTGGATTTTCGAATTCATGTGCTCTGCCTACCCCTCTTGGGAATACAGGCGTGAGAATATGTATGTATGTATGTATGTCAAGATAATCTCGATATAAAGACGTGACTGTATTTTTTTTATCTAACTATAGTTGTATTTGTATTTAATAAATAGGAATTTCTATTTAAATAAGCTATAGGTACGTATTAAAGTAACTTATCCCTTAAATTGAAAAAAGTCCATTATACAATTTCCACGTCCCTCGGCAAATTATCAATGAATACAAATCACCTTGGACATTAGCCGGCTGAATACCATCCATATTAATAACCTGAGCTTTCGAAACTGGTCCCCGCGGTACTTAATAAACAAACTCACAATCAACATTTTTGCCAATGATTCGTTCGCTTACAAAAACCCCTGAGGGCTCAATAAAAAGAATTTACCGACGATACACCGCCATCCACGCGCCAAGTTTTCATACTTATCGTCTCGAACTCTCCCATAATTCCAAATAAGGATAGGTGAGCCCACAGACTTATATCGAAATAGATTCCGCGAGTTCCTGCATTTGTATGAAAACCAAGCGTGCCACTTTTTCGCTACCCACTGTAACGTAACATGAGCGCTTTAGTAATGGGAATTGACAGTCCGAGTGAAACCTATTCAAAGGTGACGCCACCTTATTCAAGTTGTCCTGTCTCTAGGCAGTTAAACCTAATCTAAGTGGTACAGAACTAAATGAAATCGTGTCAAAGGAAGAGCATTGCTCTCCATTTTGACTCCCTTTTGGCACGCAAAGTATACACTTGGGTCATCTATTACGATATAAGTCTGTGGGTGAGCCAAAACCGCTCAGGTCCTATTTTAATATTTTTCACATAACGTTAAAATTCAGGAGTAAAATATGCCCAGCCGTAAATATTAACAGTGAACGCAAACCTATTTGGAATCGTTCCAAGTATTAATATACCTATGGCATACAGTCGACACTTAGGTATAGACGTTTTATTCGATGTCGTGATAGTAATTTCATACGCCAGAAAGGAAGTACAAAATACGTACATGTTTGCAAAAATGCTACGTTCTAAACTAAAAGACTAAGGAATGTTTATTTTAGAGTAAAGAGAGTTCAGTCGGTTTAGCATAGCAAGGCGCGAGTAGAGATACCCGCGAGTTTAACTATACGTGTCACTGTCTAATTAGAGACGTCAGAAAATGATGGGTATATTTTAGGCGACAGGCTAGCAACTCGTCTCTATCATAATACCTTTTCCATATGTTTTCAAAAACACAAAATTAAGCTAGATGTGGGTATGAAGCATAAAATAGCCACCGTTGGTCTGTGTCGCATTTCGTATGCTCTGCCTACCCCATTTGGGAACACAGGCGTGATTTTATGTATGTATGTAATAGTATGTACGATTATGGAATTTCTAAATTGCAGTATCAAACTTTTTCCTAGACCCTGTTCGTAATTAATAAAGTGGCATTTTGTTAAGCTGAGAGATTTAAATTCGCGTGGCAGCTTTAGAATTTACGATATCCGCTTTAGCTAAGCTCTTTAAAATATTAAATGATTTATTTGTTGCTGTTTTAATTAGGATAATTGGAACAAAATGGCTCTTATTCTTTTTAAAATGACGTTAGATGAACTTAAGCACTGTTTTAATAAAATTAAAGAGTACATATAATTATTTTAGATCACTCAGAATAAGTTTTATAACACGTTGGTATAGCCACAAAAAAATGTTTTTATTTTATGTATGATGACAGTATACATATTATAAGAAGAACGCAATATGTGGTATGTGACACATGCAGCTTTCCTTGTCACCTTGTCAACTTAATATAATATTAAAGTGGGTTATTTAGCAAGATAATGTTTTAAGGTTACCACGTTGTCAGATAAAATTTGAGTACTTAAAGCATTTTTATTACAGTGACTTCAACCTTAAACGATAAAATTTAACATTGATGTCACCACAAATTGATGAATGCAATGTTTACCCAACGCTAGTCAATTTAAATTTAACATGACCGATGAAAATTATAAACTCAAAATGAGACGCAATGTTACAGTAATAATTATCATTTTAACGTCACGCAGCAATTCAGTGTAAATCATTGTAAAATGATACCAATAAAAGATAATAATAATCATTGCAATAACGTCATCGACGAATCAATGAACACAGCTCAGTGTACTGTGATATTAACAGACATTTATTAATTGAGAGTTGTACTCGTATAATTTAAGTCTTGTACCTACTGAACTATATTCGATGAAGTTACATAGTGATTTCATAAATAGTCTTTATACGTCGCTTTAGGTTTCTATAATCACTGACATTTTATCATCATCGATATCAAGTGATTAAACATCTCTTATGTGTACAAACCTAGTTTTACATGGTTTAGGCACGTGGAGAGAATGAATGAAACAAGGATGTGAAGGCAAATTTACAAGGGAAGTGTGTTAGGGTAAGTCGGACGGGGGCGTCCTCGAAGAACGTAATGACCAGATCAGTGGATGTTCTGAAGTTAGGTTAAACCGTCAAGCATGTAGGTACCTATGGCAAAAGAGATGAACGTGAATGGAGCGGGAGAAACGTGCCAGAATAGAAGTGAATGGTGCTGTTTCTGTTGTCTCCGTCTTCTCCACTTAGAATACGGCATGAAGATTAAGCTACGTTATTTAAAATAAAGAGACGTAAAACCAGTTAACTAAATAGTTCTGAAATAAAACTCTTTTGGTAGGTAATCTAGTTTCGATGTTGATTTTGAAAAAACCTCCTAACCACGTCTACCTTGACTTGCCTTCATAATTCAATCTTGTGACAAATAGAACACATCTGATGCAGTGGGCTTTAAATCATGCTAATATCACTGTAACATGGTTAGATGTCACGCCATCTGTAAATGGATTAGAAATGTCCTACTAGCACTGTAAGTCATGACAAGTCTGATTTAAATACACTGGGTCGTGTACCTATTAAGTATTATTATTGATGGTTTCAACATACATTCATACATTACGTCTGTATTCCCAAATGGGGTAGCCAGAGCACACGAAACCATGGCTATTTCACATTTCGTGGCCACTTCTAAAACATTTTTTTAGGTTTTAAGTTGGCAGGTATGATAGTGACAGAGAAAGAGTCATGCTCGCTTCATCAATCCGATAATAATATCGTCACATTATTTTACGCTGCTCAGCGACACAAAAACCTATACATTATTATGTAACAGGTAAGAAATTCCATTATGAAAATTTTTCACCACCATTATTACGAATGGTCTCCAACGAAGCGACTATCGTATTTTCTCTCACGCCAGTGGGTAAGGGGGCTACGTCTTCGTTATTTCTGCTGTGGAAAAAACACACTTCCAAATGATAGGAAAATAGAACTTAAGGATACGTTCCGCTTTAATTTTGTTCGTTATGTATCTGTTATTTACAGTCGTACTAAGAGAAGGCGCAACAGTAGAATGTGTAACAACTAAATGATTATGTTAAAACACGTTCTAATAATTACAGTAATAACAGTATTAACATTTTACATTACAGTAAACATTTTATAGTAAACTAGAGCTATAAAACTAGCGTAATATTCACTCATAGTGAAATGAGACACTCATGGTCTTTATGACTTTGAATCGAGTTTATCTCGACATGTTTTGTGACTCATCATCGGCGAACCGACTATCCTATTGATTATTTACTATCCCGATTGATATCCGGATTAATTTAACCCTTAATTTGGCAGCATTAAGAACAAAACTTGCGTTCAAGCCTCATTGCCCCGTTGACATCCTACAAAAAATAATTGTAAAAAAAATAGAAAAAGATAGTCTCGTGGTATGTACGGCACACCGAACACTGCCAAATTAAGGGTTAAATAGCTTCTCGCGCTTTCGGTGGATTGAAAAACGTCCCTAATAGAACTTTTTCTGTGGCTGATATGGTTTTAGATACAGATGTTGTTAGTGGCGTGTGTTATCTGAAATTTGGCAAAAATGTGAGTAATTGCGTCAAAGGTGCCGAAAAAGCAGTGTTGCGTTGTGTGCGTTTACCTTCAGTCACCGTGACGCGTTGCTCCCGATAATGAATCACGAATTGTCCCAAAACAAGTCGGGCTAATCTAACAACGTGAGCGTATCAGGTTTATTTCAATAAGTCTCGATTGTTTAACGTATAAAGCAAACTCCTGTTTCCGCTTCCATCCCGATCGTTCATTCCCACAAACAAACAAACTTTATTTCCATTATGCGAGACATAGATAAATAAGACGGCTAATTAGCAAGCCAACCAGCATCTAATTCGAATTCAAATCTCGAAGTTAAACTGAGAGTTAATGCTAACTCTGACTGCGAAACAAAACCAACTGACGACAGCTGTCAAACGGTTGATAAGGATGCTATTGAATTACCGATAATAGGCGTAATGCGTTCGGATTGCAGTCCGGATTGGTAATGGGATGTTTCCTGACTGCCCGGTGACCAATCGCGGGACTAAATGAACAAATAAATGGTAATTTTTGGACTGGGAACTACTGGGTGTTTTCATGATGTTGAAGTATTGAGGTAGAGCGTGCAAACACAATTCGGTGATTTTGATGTTTTTCAAATGCTTTACAAAGCTATAAATCCTTAAGTTTTTAAAGAAAAACTACTGTAACCTATAAATAAACTCTTTTTCTTGGGATTAACGGTAAATATTATTTTATTAGCAACACAGATTTCTTTTACTTAACCAATTTGTTGAAGGGTTTTTACAAAAATACGCGTCAGAGCAAGGAATAACGTTGTTACATGAATCAAATTACAGTGAAACGTCGATTATCCGAACTAATTGGGGGACATGGGTGTTCGGAAAACCGGTTTATTCGGATAATCGAACTGTATACGTTTATATACCAATAAAAACATATTTAATATAAATCTTGTTTATCCGTACGTGTATCCTAAAAGAGCGCTAACGCCGACTAAATGATGTGTGCAATGCAAGTGGACGCGGGTGGTAGCGGGGGAGACGGTTGCGTGCGAGCGAGTGAGAGAGCCGCGTCTGAGCGAGCAAGAACTAGCAGTTCGGTTAAGCGGTCGTTCGGATGATCGACGTTCGGATAATCGACGTTCCACTGTATTGGTTTTTATTATTCAAATATCATTTTACATAATTTCAAAATAGAACCATTACTTTATTTTTTTCCTCGTTGATTTTAATGTAATTACAAATGAAACAATTTTATTGTAAATTTACAGAATATGTTTAGTCTAACAATATTTTTTTCATGGCTAAATAAGAGTTAATTTATTTTTCACGATTTTTTAAACTTTGGTCCAAAACCACTAAGGTCAGGTGGGGGAAGAGAAACGCAGGCCATACTCACTCATTTATAACTCGACGAGTTATGGTCTGTGGTGCCTCTTACCCCTGCCCTGCCCCTGAGTTTCTCTTCCCCCACCTGATCTTATATTACGTTCGTAAGTAATGTTTATGCCCTCTTAATCATAAAATAAAACTGCAACACATTTAAAACGTAATTTATAGGTACATACATTTTTCAGGTTGTAAATGTTTACATTTCTAGAAAAGTAATGAGGTAGAGACGTAAAGAAGCGTGGCGATACGACAATGTCTATGCCTATCTCCATTTCTTCCCTGGATGTCGTGAGAGGTGACTAACGAAATAGGTTAAGGTATGCTTTAGGCGACAGGCTAGCCAACTGTCACTATTCTACAAGTTTAGGGTGCACAGTACCTATTATCCTAATATCTTAGAATATGTGAGAAATAGCTGTGAAGCGTGTAATATTCATGGTTTTGACTATATGACTGTATGGTTTTGTATGCTCTGCCTGCCTCGTTTTGGAAACACATTCGTGATGTATGTATGTTTGTATGTATCCTTCAATGCGATTTATTTGGTTCAAGTTTCTGCGTCTGCTTTGATACATAAAATATCAGTCCGTGGAACACAGGTAGTCGATTTACGCTAACCTTCTGGCTCCACCAGACTAAGGGCCTAAGTGACGTCAGATTAAAGAAGGCTTTACCTATCAGCGGAGGGATGAACGCCGACTTAAGTAGGTTTCATAGAATTTTCTGGAACAGCCAATTTACTCACAAATCGATGTCAATTTTATTGGATACCAAACAAGTGCCGCTTTGATTCTGATGTAATTTGGGATGCCTTTCAAAAATAAGAATCTTAACTTGATCATAACCTTTCGCCAGATGATACGTCAGTGCCAAAAAGAAGTCGAAGTTTATTTGTAACATTCTCTAGTGCCACCTATCGGAAAGTAGTGGAACTTCTATAAACATCATCTAAGTTTTTAGATTCGGGTAAACTAGTGACCCATCATCAAGAGCAAAGCGCCACAGCGGTGTGGATAAACCCGTAAGGCTGCCTGTCCACAGGAGCGGAGCAAGGCAGCGGTGCAGCGAGCGAGATGAAAATCCGCTAATAGAATTGCACAAAATATCCGCTCCTCTTCAGTGGATGCAATTCTATTGGTGCATTTTTATCTCGCTCACCGCTCCGCTGCTTCTCTTCTCTCCTGTGGACAGGCAGCCTAATGCACGCCACTGCTCTTTCCACGCGACTGCTTGACGCAACTTCACTGACCGGCTCACAACTACCCGCATTTTCGCGTTGCTCCAGATCATCATCACCAATCAGTCCGAAACTTGTCGAGGTAATCTCAGCTCTACTGAGTGTATCCGCTTAATTTACTTTTTTCAACTTTTCTCTGCGCTTTTTGGTCCAGTCATAATAATCTACTTAGAGAGAGAGAGGAGTCTCCTCAAATTATACATTAAACTACCGTGAGACTCACTCATGTTGAAAAATTATCGGATAACTCACGTTTAATAAATCGAGTTTAGCTCGACATGTTTCGGACTAATTCATAGCCCTTCATCTAGGAGCCGCGGCAGCTCCTGCTGCCAAACGCGAACTCAAATAGGAGCAGCTGCCGGGGCTCTTAGATGAAGGGCTACGAATTAGTCCGAAACATGTCGAGCTAAACTCGATTTATTAAACGTGAGTTATCCGATAATTTTTCAACGTGAGTCTCCTCAAATATTTACAATTTTATTTTTCCTTTCTGCGCATTTACAATGTTGTTTTTAACGACACGTGGCCCCTCATTGTCATAGTTACTGATACCACTAACAAGGGTACTACCCAAAATGAAAGCAACAAAAGTTTCGACCTTTACAAAATATCTCAGGGCCGGCAAAAATGTGCGCGGCATTTTGTTAATAGAAGGCTTTTTACTGAAAGGGTCATCTCGGATAATCCCGGCAGTCATTGTGTGGGCCAAATAAAATGTCTTCTTGAAATGTCACAAGTCATTGGTTTTATTATGATACTGCCAAATATTAGCAGGGTTTGGTTGGTTCTGTAAAGTGGAGATGTTGTAATAAATACGGGAGAAGGGGTTTGATTAGAGAAATGGTGTCGAAACCATGTGAATTATAATACTAACAACAATGAACTATACTAAAAGTAAGTGGCAAAATTACCCACCTATCCTATTTTGACAACATTTTCACTGAGTGTAAACCAGATTAAATTTAAAATACCTACATCCGTCTCACGCTCATCATGCCTGTATTCCTAATTGGGGTAAGCAAATTATACGAAACCGTACATACATACATATTACATACATATTCTCACGCCCATGTTCCCATGAGGGGTAGGCAGAGCACATGAATTCAAAAATCCAGTGCGACGTTTAGAAAATTCAGGGTAACCAGATAGTTAAACGTGATATTGCGGTGACAGGTTGCTAGCCCATCGCCCACAATACACTAACCCTTTCCCAGAGTTGACTCTTACGACACCCACGGGAAGAAAGGGGGAGGTGCTATTCTAACCCGGCACCACACATTGTCATAACAGTACATAATCAATTCTAATTACTATTTCATGTTTGGCAACCACTTGTAGCATATTTTTATTTTAGATTTTACGATAATTATGTAAAACAGTGACAAAACTCTAGTCTATCGCCTACAACATACCTACTTAAATCACGAAAGAAATTGAATGTTGATTTTCTAAGTCTAACACACCACTTTTACTACATTAAACAATGACACTAACCCAATAAAGAGTGTTGCAGATGTGAAACCATAGTTATGTAATTTTCGTAATCCTGTTGTTAAATGGCTACAAACTACCTACTGGTATTTCTAATATTGAAGCTTAAAAATACTCGAGGTTTAATTTTATAATTGGCTTATTGCAAAAATTTACAGAATTGGCTCATGTTTGGAGAGTAGGTATCAATGGCGTCCTCCATGAGTACCTTTTTGCGCTAATCGATTTTAGGTACAACGGCGCAAACGAGAAAGGGCTGGGAAGCCTGGCAGCTCAAGATATGCTGGTCTATAGTGGACTATACTTAGAGTGACCGCACTAGCTAAATACGGCGTAAAAGATTTGTACAGTCGTTTTTACGTCCACATAACCGCTAGCAGTAATTTTTTTCACTGTGAAGGAAAATAAAGTTTTTTTTTACCATTATTATCAAACGTCAGGTTACAATAATAACAACTGTTTCTATAACAACATAATAACAGACAGTGAAAAAGCGTGACTGTATGCGTTTTATCTCACCATGAAAGAGCCGTGTTATTTCGGAATTTAAAACTAGAAGAAGGAAGATTACTAGTAGTAGGCTCGTAGCATCAGTCAGCTCATTTTGATTTTTTTTTGTGCGACGGAGTTTTTTACATACATATTTTAATACATACTTACTCTCACACCTCTATTCCCAAGAGGGGTAGGCAGAGCACATTAATTCAAAAATCCAGCGCCACGTTTAGCAATTTCAGGGTAACCAAGATGGTTGAACGTGATATTGCAGTGACAGGTTGCTAGCCCAACGCCCACAATATACTTACTAACCCTTTCCCAGAGTCGACTCTTACGACACCCACGGGAAGAAAGGGGGAGGTGCTATTCTAACCCGGCACCACACGGAGTTTTTTTAGTGTTGATTAATGCCGTTTAAACTTTTTAATACTCATCATCATTATTGTCGACATAATACATGGCTCCTGTATTCCCAGGTGGAGTAGTCAGTGGCTAAGTCACAATTCGTAGCCACTTTAGCATATTTTTCAGATCTCAAGACAGACAAAATAGTGACAGGTTGCTAGCTTTTCGCCTTACCAACTTTTTCTTTAGTAGCCTCTTCCAACATGGAAAAAATGGAGAGGTGTTTTTAAAAACCCACACAACTAATAACACTTTTGTGATTATGGTATCATTAAAAAAATCATCAACAAAAACAAACACACTGTACCACTAGTATACCCACAATTCGCCTATTCCCTGATAGGCTATCGATAACATAGCACATAGCTTTACGTACGCTCGGTGCTGTCATAATGTATCGTTAATTCTTGGCTTGTGGAGCCAGTTGGCTGCACTCCATCGGACTCTTGTTCTATGAAACATGGGGATATTAACCTCGATGAGACGAGGCTGGTTCTGCAATTAATGCTTCGGTTAACTGGACTTGGTTGTGTAAGAGTTTACGCCTTTGCCAAAGCATCTCATCTTTCTTTAAGTTAGTCTTTATGAGCGAGATTGCTTCTATTGTTCTTCTTGTTAGGACTATGTGAGGTCAATTTTAAGATTCGTTTTGTTCATTTTTTATATGAGGACGTGTGTGAGTCATAAGTGGAGTAGGGAGTAGGTCTATTATGTAGATACTTGTATAAAGACGTGAATATACTGACCTTGACAGGGCAGTACGTATTGGAAGTTGATTTATTTGTAAAAACGCTAAAACACCTCTTCTAACATTTTCTTTTCACATTCCTTTTCATTTCACATTCATTTCTCATTCTTTTCATATTCACATTTCTCACATTCTCCTGATTTAAGTCATTATGGACATGAGGTAACTTCTGTTTTTCAGCTTCTATAAAAAGGTTCTTGGACTTAGGTACTTCAAAATCGAGGAATTTCGTGCTACGCAGGAGCAGAGGATTTGCCCTTTTTAGATTTAGATTTTCTATTCATTTCTTGTGCATGTACGTACTAGCGTGTACTACAGGTCTCCCACCATGTAAGGGTTTGTGACTTATATAGTTCTCATCTCACATGTTTTCCTTTGCCGCTCGTGAATTAATGCCGAATAACTCAGAGATGCAACCTGAAAATTAATGAAATGTCCAAAGTTTCATTAGGTTTCAGTTTTCATTAATTACCAAACGAACCAGACTATCTTTAATACCTAATTAATTAATGGATCGCTTTTAATAATATGTAATTAGAATTTAATTTTGGCGTGATTAGATTTGAACTAAACATAATTAACTGAATCGGTTTCGGGCTTGTAAATTATGAGCAGTATTATTTGCAGTTAGTAGTTAACTAATGTACATAAACAATTAATCGTTTGAGTGGTTAACATTGTGGTTTGAAGCTGCATACAATCAGTGTGGTATAGCAACATTTTGGCTGCAACTTTAGTTTTCACCTGTGTAATAAATTGAACTCAAAATTGTTATTTGCGAATTAGGTTTGCTTTAGGCGATAGCCAACAGCACAATTATATCTCTTTCATCAGTTGAAAATGTGAAATATGCTTCAACGGATTACTAAAAGAGAAATAAACATGATTTTGTATTATGTCACGTTTCATTTTGACGGCCGGATAGCCCAGCAGCGGTTAGAGAACCTGACTGTGAAGCTTAAGATCCCGGGTTGGATCCCCGTTCGGGGCAGATGTTTGTATGATGAATACGAATGTTTGCTTTCGAGTCTTGGATGTTTATCTATATATAAAGTTTATCCGTTGTGTAGTACCCATAACACAGGCATTAAATTTCCTACTTTGGGGTGAGGTGATTGGTGTAAAAATTGTCCAGTGATATTTATTTTATTTATTTAATTGCCCTGTCAATCCTATTCAGGAATACAATAATGAATACAGTACATACTGACAAGGGATATACATAGCAACGTTATTAAAACGTATTTTCTAGAATATTTAAAATATAATAGGTAGTATACTGGCTATTGCCCTTAGCTTCATCCGCACTGAATTTTATTATTGCCATCCCACAAACTGTCAATAAAAAATAGCTTCATATTCTTATTGTCCTTCTAAATTCCACATCACAGTTGAATCATAAACAGGGCAATCGCAGCCAGACAAACGTTTTTTTATATTTATAAATTATTAACATTGAAAAATACTCACTTAACCCTTTCCAAAGAAAGAAAGTTTCGAAAGTTTCGAAAGTTCAGAAAGAAATCAAAAATATCTAGAAAGTTCCTTATGAATCAGTTATTAAAACAAAAACTGTACCAAAAGAAACTACCAAAACAACAAAATATGTGTTTAATTTTTGCCACAATCTCTCAGAAACCCTAGAAATCAGCCATTTTATCCCAACAACGGCGGAATACTCTACTTAATAAAGTCTTCGATTGATCGCTCCGTAATTTTGTATGGGTGACAGCTGTGCTCTTATTTCCTCAGTGAGGGTGGCATTATTTTCCTCCTACCCTATATTGATAAATTTGATGCCGGGAAAACCATACCACAAAACAAATACGGTGCAGAAGGCAATTAAGTTTACTATACTCCGGCGGTTTAGGTACTTAACTAAAAGTAAACAAACTTCATGTCAGATTAATTTGACAAGTTAAGAAGGTTTTAGTCTACTACCCAAATTTTATACATACATACATACATATCCTCACGCCTGTATTCCCAAGAGGGGTAGGCCGAGCACATGAATTCAAAAATCCAGTGGCACGTTTAGCGATTTCAGGGTAACCAGATGGTTGCTAGTGACAAGTTGCTAGCCCATCGCCCATAATACACTAACCCTTTCCCAGAATCAACTTTTACGACACCCACGGGAAGAAAGGGGGAGGTGCTATTCTAAGCCGGCACCACACCCCACCGGTCGGATGTTTAAATAGTTTAGCAAAAGAATCTTACCTACTTAATATTTATTGATCTGATGAACGTCAGTGTTCTAACTCTAATTGTTTCTGGTATAAGTAAATTTAGCCACCAACAGAACATTTTTACTGTCTCCTTCCTTTGCTAAACTATTTGAACATCCGATAAAATGTGGGTAGTAACAAAAAAACCTTTTTGACCTGTCAAACCTGACACAATGTATGTTTACTTTTACACCTAAACCGACAGAGTATAAAGTGGCGGTGCTCGCCTTAAGGTGGGTACTGACCAACGTTACGAGGTGTAATGTAACATGTTACACAGCGAGCATTCGTGCAATCAGTACGTTGGTTTCCCCGTAACACGACGTACTAACTGCACGAATGCTCGCTGTGTAACATGTTACATTACACCTCGTAACGTTGGTCAGTACCCACCTTTAGAGATGTCAAATAGCATAAGATTACGCTAACTCATAATTATTATTTTCACTCAAAATTATTGAGTTAGTGTAATCTTATGGCATTTCATAGAGGTGGAAGCTATTCAACAGAAGTAGAGCATTTTAAAATTAAAACTACCGTGAGACTCACTCATAGTCAGACAAAACGGATACAATTACGTCTTTATACTATTGACATTAGCTCTATATTTCAGACTAATTTGCCACTATTTTTTCCGTTCGACTACCTACTCTTTGACGCAAGTAATAGTCCCTACTGTCAGTTGAGTCAAACAGTCAAAACCGTTTCTCCAGATGATAGGTCACGAATTCGGCGGAAACAAGTCGAGCTCTACTCAATGTAAAGTCAAGCTTGGATCCGTTTTATTTCCCTAAAACTACAACGTTCTATAGTAAATAATATTCCTACGTTTTCAAGTTTGACTTAAATAATTGCTAAACGTTTATTTATTGAACCTTTAGAAGCTTAAAAATACACTTGAATGGTTACCCCGCTCATCAAGCATTTGAGACGAGCGCAATTAGAAGCAAAATTCGATGTAACCAGATATTTTACTCCACTGTTTGAGAACGAAACATGAATAAGAGACTCCGGGATAGAATTTAGGCTTTCAGAACAATGTTGTGTAAAGGGCTTCCCCTTTGCAACGGAAAGTTGTGAAAATATCTTATGTGCTGCCTTTTAGATATAAATATCGTAATGAATTGAGTTAAGGAATGTTTTTTTTACGATGAAATGGATTTTTAAGATAAGGATTTTCGTAAATTTTGAGACGACGGTGTAAGGTTTATGGTGTGTTCTAGGCGACAGACCTCTTCCAGCTTTCCTTTTTTTCTATGCCGTGTGGTGTTGGGCTTAGACTAATATTCTCAATTTCCTCCGTGGATGTCGTAATAGGCAACTAATGAAATAGGTTAATATAATTTGCTACCTTACTTACCTTAAAATATGCTAGAAATTACCTTACTTGCTTACCTTAAAATATGCTAGAAATTGCAGGAATTGTGGTCATGATTTTTGTTTATAGTAGAGACTTTTAGGTAATTAAAAAAAGATAAACAAACGGGAGCTGTCAAAAGTCAACCCAACAAAGTCAAAAATCATGACCATTGTAAGGAATGTGTTGCTAATTTAAATACGACACTTTCTATTTTAGTCGCATTACGAGGTTTGATCCATCGGAATGTTATGCGACTAAAATAGAAAGTGTAGTATTTAATGTAGCAACACAAACAAACCTTACGTAATTTTTGACTTTGTCGGGTTGACCTTTGACAGCTCCCTTTTGTTTATCTTATTTTAATTACCTGAAAGTCTCTACTATAGGTAGCGTTTTGTATGCATTAAGCAATACAGGCGTGATATACCCCATTGCTAAATAAAAAACAACCTAACTCTAAACGTGTCACTTCCCAAAAATCGGACTTAATGAATTGATTTACAGTTTACTTTTGAGAGAAAATACATTTTAAGTTAGCGCTGTTTTGATCTAGTAGTGCAATATGTATGTGCGTATCCTCTTCAGATACATTCAGTAAATCAGGTAGACAGGGGGCGGGTTCGCCATGAATATTGTCAGTCACAGTCATAGGTTTATAACTCAGGTGCTCACTTTTGTGTGTTGTGACGATCTTGACATTCCATTAGAGTTCGGTGAAGGCGCGAGCGAGATATCGATTCAGCCACACCTCGAAAATAACTTGAAACGTGATGAGTTTAGGTAACTGATATTCAACCGTTGATGAAAGTTTATGTACAAATCCCACCTGTATTTCAAAATGGGTAAAGAAATGCTAAGGCTAAAGCAAGATTTCCAAGATTCTTAGCCACTTCTAGCGTTTTCTTTTAGGTTTTATCTTAAAAAGGTACATACAATAGTGACGCGTTGTCAGCCTGTTGCCTATAACAAAATTATACGTACACCACTTAACCTATTTCCGTTGTCGCTTACGATATCCACCAAAGAAATGGAAAATGTTGCCAAATTAGATTCCGGGGCCGTTTAAGACAGCGAAGTAATTTAATACAATATTAATGTGATGTTGCAGGTTAGATAACCACTAAGTACCTATAGTATTTTTAATTGTCTATTGCATCCACTCTTTAAATACCGTATTACCCAACAAGGTCAATTTCCCCACTGCAAAAATGCATTTTACCACGCAAAAAAACCTCACAATCAATTACTACAACAGAAACAAATTAATCGCAAGGTAGTGAACTAGACGGTTCATTTATTTAACACAAAAGGTTTTTATGTGTGGGCAAAACAAAAGAGTGTCGCAAAGACAATATATTTATGTGTTAAAAAATAGCCAAATTTTGATGTCACACTTAGCCTTTTTTTTATTAGCATATCTACTAATATCTAGCTTCCATAGGGTAATATTCTCATTTTAAGCACATAAGTCCTGGCCGACTAAATTTTATTTATCTCCCCGAATATGACAGTCTACGAGGGTTATCCTGTAATACCTTAGTCTCTAATCCTCTTTTTAGGATTGCGAAATACACGAGAAGAAATTGCAAATTAGATTTTATCCTTATTTTTCACGAATTGGACAATGAAATATGGAAAATACTGAAAATATGTTTTTTTTTAGTTGAGAATTAATTTAATGTTAGATTAAGATTCGTTTTAGCAGGTTTTCTCAACCAAGGAAATTAGACGATTCAGTTTTATTTTTTTAGTTTTTAAATCAACAATGAACTGTGAGAACCTACTGTACCAAATTTATTTATCTTGAAAATACGGATAACCCACGTCTTAAACCAAGTTTAGCCCGAAACATGTCAAGTGAAACTTGTATAAGGCGTGAGTTATTCATAATTTTCCAAGATTAATAACCTGCTTTAAGATGTAGGTAATAAAAATAACATACTTCACTTAAAAGTAAACGAATTAAATACAAGATTAGTTTTGCTACGCGAACACTTCGAGCACGAGTCCGACTCGCACTTGGCCAAATTCTTAATACTCCTTGTACCCCATCTTTTTCGTAAACAAAATAATTTACTGCAGTTTTTCGTAACACAAACTCTGCAAGACTCGATCCAACTTCCTTCCGACTCCATTGTAACGTCAATTTGTTTAATGCAACTCGCAAACGAACTTTGCAAACAAGCTAAGGACGACACGCTACACATTATTTACTCACGATTCGCTTCTGTTTGAAGTAGTTAGCAAGACGGGGAGTATCAATCTTTTGATTACCTGAAAGGATATAAACATTACATTAGCACAATTACTACATAACTTAGAAGCAGATAATAAGCTATGCTATTTGAAGTCTGGTTAAGAGTAACAAACACTTTTACATTTCTTCCACGGATGTCATAAGTAAATGTCATAAAACCGGTATTATAAATTTAATATGATTACATGCCATCAATTTGTTACTATTATTATTATCTCTTCCTTTAAAACCTAAAAATAAAAACAATCATGGTTTTGACTAGCATTTCGTGTACCTGCTTACGTCTGTCTTCCTAATTTGGGAATACAGGCGTGATGTATGTAGATATATCCAGAAATGAAGAGGCGGTGAGACAAAACTAACTAATATTGTAAAGTAGGCTAGGCTCTGCCCATGGTTAATTAATAATTATTAATTCTGTGAGCTACGTTTACGACATACACTTACGAATCTTACTTACAAATAATCTTTAAAATATCAGTAAGTACCGTTTAAATAAACGAGTGTAAGTAGTTGTAGTTATCACGCATAAAAGATTTTTCCTTACTTTTAAAGCGCCTTTTGTATTGCTTCGCCTGTTGTGCACACTAAACAGCCACTAAGTAGATAATTCAGCGCTTAAACAGCTTTTGCGTGGCAATACTTGGCTCAGGTGTTCTCTTGCGTTGAGGACCTAAGCTAGATACCTAAGCTGTGTAAGCTGTATACTATCGTACAGTTTCAAGCAAATCCAAGTTTGGAAACTTTGATGCTCCTATCTTTGGAATGTTTCATTGCGTACAATGTTTCAGAATTTAATAAAGCCACAGTATTATATCCCGCGTGGTGTTGGGTTTAGAATTACACCTATCCATTTCGTTCGAGGATATCGTAAGAGGCGAGTAAAGACGAAGGTTAAGGTATACTACAGGCAACAACATGTCAGTACTCTCCACTCTGATTCAACATGAAACTGAAATGTTACCTTTTCTTATCTTTGGAATATTCTACTGACATACAGAATTTTTTAAAAATAAATATATGTCTAAGAATAGATATAGAATCCAGTGGCAGAGGAAATACAAGCGATTGGATTTTTTTTTCGCCTCTACAGTAGGTCTAGCGGTCACGGTAACGGTCTAACAATAAATGCTTGCCATACCACATGGTTCTCTATCAATCATCTTTTAATTCATAATGACCTTTGCTGCTACACTTCATACCAACAATAAATTTCAATTCACGAAAAACAATTGACGTTGAAATACGATTTTGTTCAAGTCGCAGAAATAAACTTTTCCTCACTTTTCCTCAAAGCAACTCGAATTCCAATACCAGGGATTCAGCGCCTACTAAGGGTTATCTAAGCAACACGGAAATTCATAGCGATCGGAATGTATCCCCACACGTCCACATGACCTTAAGGGGAGATTTGTATTCTCGATTTCCGGCAGCCATCTTGATTTTGCCATAAATCAGCGGCGTTGTGCGAACATTCATAAACATAGTAAGGTCAGTGGGTCAAAAAATACTTGGACAGATGTTAGGCTATTTTTTGTAGCGAAGTGTCGTTACGTAAATATATGGCCTGACTTATCTTCATCGGGGTGATCCGTTTCCTTTTGATTTTGGCCTTTGAAATGCGATAAAATCTACGTTCAAGTAGTTGAGTATACTTTGAAAGGCATACTTTTAAACGTTGGATTTCAATTTTTACTTTGACAGGAATGTAAATTTCACTCAACATTTTTTTGATGTAATTTGTAACCTGTTGTGTTGGATAATGGACCAAACTGGTTTAAATTTTTAAAAGCAGATGTGATTAGGATACAAAAAAGGATGCTTAATTAGTTTAGTCATAATATAGAGAGCATGGATGAGAGAAGATTTGCAAAATATATTCATACGAGCTTGGATTATTGTGTCGAGAAGGGGGGAAACCTAAACAAACGTTCTGTGACTATATATTTTCAATAGACCTTGAATTTAATCCATAGTAAACCAGTAACGGTGTCTTATTTATTATTTAGTAGTTAACACGATAACTTCAAGGAAAGCTCACTAATTCCATATACAAGTCACTTAACAAATGCCCGCGTAACTACATATTATTGACGGCTTGAATAATTTCCCCCTGGAGGCTCGTAATCCACTTAGTCTATCAATATTGACACAAGCATTAAGTCCCCGAGATTTCACTTATATGGGATGCTCCGAATATCGTTGTTTGTGTGTTGGCTGTGTGATTGCATTGTTTTGAAATAATTAATGTTGACAGATTGACTTAGAATGTTGGCCTAAATTTCATGTGAGTCGTAGTGTTATAAATTTACAGAGTAAGGATGTATATTTTTTTAAAGTTGTTTAGTGCTGTTTTTCGTGGCAACCAATCGTGCGCTAGAATTCCTATTTCCATTTTCCATTTTTTTTAAATTCACTGTTGCTTCTAATGTTATGCAAAAGCAGAAAGATTATATTCCTAGTTCACATAAATTTTTTCGGACACATTTTTGTACAATTTAATATTGATGCCTTTTATGTGACTATTGTCTTATTATTAGAAGTCATCCTTTTTAACGTATTCGTTTTAGATGTTTCATTTATAATTTGAAATTATAGTTCAAGCATAACATTATAGTCAATAAGATTTTTTTTTACCATACAGTTGAACATATTAATATCAATACAACTTTGGTCACAGAAATTAAACAGCCTTATCGCAACTAATCAATCTCTCCCTCTAAACTACGATTTTTTTGAGTTTTCTGTAACAATTTGTTCAAACATATAGTATTTTACTTGGATTTCCTATCTCAATCTCAATACCACTTCGCGATGCAGATATAACGCCTTTTCCGTTTGACGCAAACAAAAAAGAACGAATAACGTCGTTTGCTGCCCTGTTTCCGCTGTTAACACAGCCAGCTTCAAATAAAGGCACTTCTGTTTATTATTTCCAGAGATCATTAAATTTTATTTTGTCTACAGCAATATATCTTATCAAGCTGACCTCCTAAAAAACATCCACACCATTATCACGGAATCTCGAGCGCTCGCAGTATTTCACCTCTCGGTCATTACACAATTCGGTCGCACAAAACAAACTAACATCCCACCGAGTGACGTTTTGTCCAAAACAAGAACATTCTAGTGGGAGAAATAGCACTTTGTTTTGACAAGTTCCCGGGGTCTTTGGGCTTGTTTACTGTGGATTATGAAAAACATTGCCAGCGGTTTGGATTGTCGTAAAATGATACTGTTTTTTTTATTGTTCCAGACGAGGCACGGGTCCTTTCATTCCTTCAAGGATCATAGGGCTCCATTATGCGCTGCGAGCTTTTGCGCGAAACCCACTTTTTTCGCTTTCATGGAAACACTTCTGTCTAAATATGGGTGATTTTGTGCTGGAATTTTGCGGGAAGCCGTCGAGCAGCGCCGGCAATTGTTTTTGTTGCAACGCTGAAGTGTCCCACGTGTCAGTTTGCAGTCAACATGTCATTCACCATTCGCTGATGCTTGGGAAATTAGATACTTTTATAGCCACTCTTGTTGCAATTTTCGTATTCCACAGACGGAACAATCAATCGCATGAGTGAGCAGTGATCGGCTACTGGTTGCTTGGTTACCGGCTGCGCAGAGATTTGTTGGGACCATGTGCTCCTTGTGGATGCGGAGCAGTGGATCCATTTGCCTAAAATCCCTGAGTAGCATAACATCATTCTCTGTATTTTTTTAAACTTTAAATTCGTCAGCCTAAGACAGACCTTTACTTTGATGAACATTTCACTAAATTATCGATTGATGGATAGTTCCTGCGTTTTATGAAAGGTAAGATAGCCTAGCCAGTGCAATAGGAATTCTATTGCAGTTGTCAGTGGCACATAATTTGTAATCTGTTTGGTGTTATTAATGGCAATGGTGTTCTTTAACAACCAGGTGACCCACTAATCTGTTAGCCTATCGTATAAAACCTATAAATCACGAGTTTATCTCTTTTAACTGTTAAAAAGTTAAAAAGAACACCTTTATCTAAACACCGACTCCTTTGTACAAAGTTCCTGGGTAAAGTCTTGACACCGCGTTGAACCTTCGAACTGCGACTAAGAGTCGGTCGTTCCTTGTGTGGCAGTTTATAGTAAACTTTCCCGTCTTTGCTCTAGTGTATCTCTTTGTATGTCTTGGCAAATTACACTCAAGATGCAGAGTTACAACGTCAATATGTGTAATAGTGTTAGCTTTTTGACATAATACAGTAAAAGTACACTTACAGGCACGCCTGAATTCTCAAAGCACAATATTTTCAGTTTTTTTATTTAATGCAATTCAGATATAGTTACTTGATCATCATTATAATTATAAGTCCCAAAAAGGGAAGGTAAAGTACACGAAACGGTTCATAGGCAAAACCATGATCAATTCACGTTTCGTAGTCACTAGCGTATTTTTTTTAGCGTTGACAGCTTTGTTGCTTGTTTTGTGCATTTCTGAAATAGTGCTAAGCCTCCCCTAACTAAAGATAAGTTATTCTACAAAATAATAATAATAAACGTTGACGTTTGGGGTGCAAACATTGTTGATAGTTTGGAGAGCACTACTAAACAATATGTGGTCTCATTATTTGGTGAATTGACATTTGCATCTCAGAATAAGAAAAAGACGAAAGACAGCATTATTTATATTTCAAACCACTCTTACAAATGCTCTGGCACTCTTATTCTCGATATTCCACGCATTTCGTTCCCGCTTTTACTATATTTCAGTTCCCATAAAAGTCGAATTCCATTGCCATTGCATCGATAAAGAAATTGAATTTTAATGTGCCTCCATTTTCCCACTGAAAATGTCGAGGTACATAATTGTGACAGAGAGATTTCCTATATTTTTTCGTCGATGAGAATAACGGCATTTAAAAATGATACTTGACTTTTTTGCTGCAGATAGTTACTTTTAGAGCAGACATTTTGAAATATTCAATAAAGTTGCTCTAAAATCTAGTACAATCAATCTATGTAGCTGTGTGGTGTCGTGTTAGAATAACACCTTACCGATTCATCCGTGGATGTCGTAAGACACCACTAAGGATTACCTTAGATAGTCTGTTGTCTAAATCATACCTAACATGCGGAAGCAACGGAGAAGAGGTATTCTAAACCCAAACCACAAAGGTGTGAAGAAAACATAATGATTTGTAAGTAGGCACATCCGTACTAATAATATTATAAATGGGAAAGTGTGTTTGTTTGTTTGATTGTTTATTTGTTTGTTTGTCCGTTTTTCACGGCTAAAAGAAGCGTCGGAGTGACGTGATTTTTTGGGTGGAGTTACTTGAAGGGATGGAGATTGACAAAGGCTACTTTTTGTCTCTTCAAAACCCTCCGTTCCCTAAAGTGAAGGTTGGATGTTTGTGGAGAATTCCGCAATTTTCAATGTAGAAAGCTATAAATTGGTATGTGGGCTATCTCTTCTGTGCTACCCAAATTTAACGCAAGCAGAGCCGCGGGCAAAAAGCTAGTTTAATATAAATTAAAACCAAAGAGCTCGTCGGGAACACGTTAGGCTCTTTAAAACTATGCTTTTTAAGTTTATAAACCAAAGAATAAACGCTAGTAAGGCTTCACTCCACAACATAATCTAATGGGTCCAGCGAATTCAGAAAGCAACCTCGCATATACATTTTCATATCCTAATCCCTAGTAATAATAAAGGTACAAAGACCTATGTAAACATTTGTGCCCACCCTTTCTACCTACCATACGATATTTTTAAATTACCCGCCGAAACCCAAATGCAGACAATCAAGTCTATATTTTTCCTGAACCGTAAAATATTCCACCTAAATCCAAGGAGAAAAAGGTGAAAATAAACAGGTATTTCGTTGAAATATTTTACCTCTGATTGCCTTGATTTACATTGTTTGCTGACGAACTTAAATATTAATTTGTGAAGTTTTTTCCTCGCGCTTCGGGGGTCTGAAGGGGATTTTGCTGCGGCTTTTGGAAATATCTGGCCGTCAGTCTGTTATTATGAAAGAGTTTGATAAGAAAAGGATCCTTACTAATATTATAAGTCAGAAGGTGAGTTTGTTTGTTTGTTTGTTTGTTTGTTCCGCTTTCATGCCGTAACTACTGAACCGATTGCTTTGAAATTTTGCAGACATAAAGATAGAAGTCCGGATTAAATAATAGGGTACTTTTTATCCCGGAAAAAATTGATGTTCCCGAGGGAAAACCGAAATATAGTTTGCTTGATAGATCGATATCGATCGATGGATGATAGATCAATGGCGCTGTGTGTCGTTTGAAATGAGAAGTTTTCTTATAGTTGTGCTTTATACCGCAATATAACCGAGTTACACGCGGGCGAAGCCGCGGGCGGAAAGCTAGTAAGAAATAAGTATGATTAGTCTAAAATTCAGTAACTACGTAAGTAAAAAAAATATTTTTATCGTCGGGATAGAGTAGAGTGACACTTCTCCATTTCTTCGGTGGATGACGGTAAGAGGCGACTAACAAAGTAGATATAGGTATACTTTAACTATATTAACTATTATAACGTTTTCATTTGTTGTTAAATCTTAAATTATGCTTCAAGTGGTAATGAAATGCGAAATAGTCAAGGTATTGTCTAAGTCATACCTATAAATTGATATTTTACGTGATCTGTCTACCCTATTTGGAAACAGGCGTAATTATATACATTGTATGTATTTAAAAACACGGTTACATTTTGAACATGTTACAGACTTGCATAGAATAAATACAAATTTTAATACGTACCCTACATTGTTGCACTCGCAATACTAACTCGGCCGAAGTTAAATTTGTTACCGCGCCTAACAAACAGGTAAAACAACAAACAAAACAGGAATTCTAACAAAACACCTTATTAAAGATTCATAGCCATTCTCGAGAATTGACTACATCTGATTGCGTATACGAAGAGTACAAATTAAATTTCTGAAATCTTATTATTTTCGCGAGGCCTTTGCGTTTCATAAAAGTGTACTGGAAAACGGGGTTAATATTTACGGAATATACTAACAATCAAATTTAAACTTAACTTTATCAATAAATTTTAAGCCTCCAGTTGTTTCTTTGTAAGATTTTGTCATGATTTTAAATCCCACCTCACCCCGAAGTTGGAAATAAGATTTAAACGGTTGATCGACACTTTTGAATTATAAATATTACTATAAGAATTTTCAATGAGAATGTAATGTTATTTAGCTAACCAGTAGCTACTTAAGTACTTCTATAATCATCTGTCCTCTTCTCTCCAATCATTAAACGACCTGCCTTCAAAATTCCTATACCTACTTCTCATTAAATTTAGTGCTACAAAAAGAAGGTACAAATTAAATTTCTGAAATCATGTTGCTTTCAAGAGGCCTCTTCACTTCAGTGTCATACAAGTATTTAGTAGTTTTTGTCTTAAAGATAAATAGACGAAAGTCAATAAATTTTCCATACAACATAAAATCACGCATGGTTCCCGATCAGGGAAGAAAGAAACGATTTGTTTGATAATTCCTTCATTTAATCCATTAATTCCAATATCAAAATCCCTCAAAAGAAATAAAAACTCAAGTCAAGTCAATATTTAACGAACAAAATAGCAAAATTAAGAAAAATAAGGCATCAGCTTTTCTTTGCTAGATTTATTTCGAATAGCAGTTTCAATTCGACTTGTGGAATGCCTTGCAGCGTAAATACTGCGGAGTGGGCAAATAATGTGTTCCAACTTTTAACTTGTTCTCTTGAAGTCTAAATTTAGAACCTAATTACTTGCTTTGAACGTGTTTCTGAAGCAGTTAGCTTTAAAAGGTTTCGTAGCACTATAAGTGATTTTACTAACCTACGCGAATGGAGGTGTATTTTAGTTAGAGTTCGAGCGTATTGATGCTTAATAATACGTAGTTAATGAACTACAAAACGTTACACAGACAAAATCATGACTTTTACGCGTTCCATGGTCACTTCTATCATTTTTTTAAGTTCTGAGTTGTTAGGTATAATAATGACAGGTTGCTAGCCTATCGCCTAAAATACCTTTAACCGTAACCTATTTACCTAGTCACCACTTAAGCCCGTCGCAGACTACGCATATACGATAATATTTTATCTGCATATAAATGCCATAATTCCGCATGTCGGTGCCAACAGATACTTGACGGTAAATCTGCGCCGTGTGTGTTAACTTAAAGAATTGTATAGGGAGCGATATTGACAGATTTGATATCTGTTCAGTAACAGATATCTTACCGTATCTGCTTAAACTCGAAATTGGAATTCAAGACCAAAAAAACTACGACAGATACGTCACTGTCAAATCTGTCAAAATCACTTATGTCATTGTCAAATAAAGTTTCCAGGTTTTGCCAACCTTTTTGTTTTATGGTTTTCTGTATTGTCAGTCCCAATCAATTATTTGGAGTGCAACTACATTAACTTTTCCCAAATAATTTTAGTTCCTTATCTGTGAAATCTGTCAAATCCATATAAATTAGAGGAAATAAAAATTACATGGGCAAAGTTGGTGTGGTGTCACTCTAGCTAGGCCTCTAGGGCATTGATTCCCAAAGTGGGCGATAACGTTCTCTTGTGGGCGCTGAAGGCCTAAAGGAGGGCTGGCTGTAAAATACTCAGAAAAAAAAATGGGGCCGTTTTGGGTTAAACTGGTTTTCAAGTAGGTGAAAAAATGAGGGTCACTAAAAAGAATTTATTCTCAAAATGGGCTGTAGTCAAAATAAGTTTGCTCTAGGGGTTTCTCAAAAAAGGTACATACACACACAAACTTTCTTCTTTTGAACTCTACTGACATTGATAAAATTTATTGTAAGGAATTTAAATACAGTAAGGAGCTTATATTTCAAATTCTATTTTAAAAACGAACATGTTGAAATGCCAGTAAACAGAAACGATTGTGTGCCCTAATTTTTAAGACAGTATGGTTGAAATTCTAAGTGAGTATATATCGGTCCTGCCTCCTGCCTTATAAATTATAATATAAAGGGTTCAAATTGGGCGTACTTTAACAGAAAGGACTTAACTCGCATATTCTTCGAAATAAAACGAGCTATAGGTGTCAAAAATGTATGTATGTGATTTATACCACATCAATTGCGCGTGAGTTGAGGATTTCAATTGTTTTTGCTAAATAACGTCCAATTATGAGTAAGAAATATGGAAAAATTAAATAAAACCAATTTTTTTTCAAATTGTTTTTATTCACTTATTTGTTCTTCTTCTTCACTATCGCTTATTTCAGAATTGCTACCTTCTGAATCAGAGTCGGTCACATTTATTATAAAGTTTTCTACCACTCCAATAATTAATCCATCAAGTTGGCACATCTCATCTTCTACTTTTATGATGTGCCTTATACAAGACTGCCACTTCTGCGGTGTCACCTCCCGGAGGCCTTCATTAAATAATTCTTTGACCTCTGCCATTTTTAACGTTTTATTATTTCTGGCTACGTGCCCTTTCACCTGAGCCCATACCAATTCGATGGGGTTCAGCTCGCAGTGGTATGGAGGCAGTCTAAGTATTTGCACATTGTGTGCAGCTGCCAACTCATCCACTGCATATTTTTTTTTTTTTTTTTT
>BHDV01071086.1:0-15954 GCA_005406045.1 Adoxophyes honmai | reverse complement strand
AGCCCATGGTCGTCCAGCCAGACCTTAAGATAGCTGAGGGCCTCATTCAACCTGGAGGATGACTCATTTAGTGATTGTGATGCGGAATACAAGACTAAGTCATCAGCGTACTGGAGAATATCGCAGAAGGGGGAAACAGCTTGGTGTATGTCATATGTATATAGATTATAGAGGAGGGGGCTGAGGACTGACCCTTGGGGGAGACCCTGCCACAGGGTAAGGGGATGGTGGTGGTTGCTCCCAGATCGGATCTTAATAGTTCTTCCCATTAATAATTTGCAGATGATATGTATAATCCTCGCGGGGATACTCAGCTCCAGCATTTTTGCTCTGAGTATTGGAAGATTAACGTTGTCATATGCTGCAGAGACATCCAAAAAGCAACCTACAAGATGGTGTTTTTTGGAAAGGGCGAGTCTGATATCCGAGGTCAGAATACTTAGGCTGTCCATAGTACTCTTCCCTTTGCGAAAACCGAACTGGGAGTTAGCTAGTAAGTTGTTGCGTTCAGCAAACCACTCCAACCTATTTTTTATCAAATGCTCAAAGATTTTGCCAATGGTAGATGATAAGGCAATAGGACGATGAGAGGTGGCTTCCTGAGGGTTTTTACCGGGTTTAGGTATCGGGATCACTACTTGGGTTTTCCAGTCCTCAGGGATTTCTCCTGAAATAAAAAAGGAATTGAAGAGGATAAGGAGGTGATTTTTAGAAAAAGGCGATAGTTTGCAAACGAATCGATACGGAATACCATCTTCCCCGGGTGAGGTATTACGTGAGCCATCGAGAACAAGATCCAGTTCGGAGAAGGTGAATGGGGAATCAAGTGGGCCAAGGTTGGAGGATGGGGGAGGTACATTTATGCAGTATTGCTCGGGAACTGATGGGGGAGCGAGTCTATCAGCAAATTCATCCAGCCAGGAAAGGGAATTGGAAGATGAGACAGGATCAGGTTGAAAGGATCCCCTGAACCTTTTGATATTTCTCCATACCAGAGAGGGAGGAGTTCTGGGATTAAGACTCTCGCAAAACCCCTTCCAACCTTTTTTTTTAACTTTGTTGAGGAAACGTTTGGTGCGGGCGTGAATTTTTTGGTACGCGACAAAATCTTCAGAGCAGCCCGACCGGTTATAGTTACGTTCGGCTGAATCTCTTTCCTTCACTGCGGTTGTGCATTCAGAGGTCCACCAGGGAGGAGAAGAGATTTTGTGGCTGTGTGGGATCTTTTTAGGAATAAATTTATCAGCAGCTTCAAGTATCGTACATTTAAATTGATGGTATTGTTCCAGATAGTTTGTGTTTTCACGGTCAAGCTCTTTCAATCTCTTTTCCACGTGAAGAGAGAATTCAGACCAATCTGCTTGATCCAACCGATATCTCAGGAGAGGTTGGGGGGAGGATGATGGGCGGACGGAAGTTGGGTGAGAAATGATAATAGGGTAATGATCGCTACCAAAAGACTGATTCATTACCCTATAGGACAGAGTACAGGAAAGATTGGGGGAACATACAGACAAGTCGAGGACTGACTTTGGGTTTTGTCCGGGATATACCCGATGAGTGGGAGAGCCATCATTGATGACCACGGTGTTAACATCATTGAAAAGGTCAAGAAGGAATGAAGAAAATACATCAGAATATGATGAGCCCCAAGATGTGTTGTGACAGTTGAAGTCACCCAGGATGAGAAGAGGAGGAGGAATAGAGAAGAGAATAGTGGAGAGATCAGGAATCAATCTTAGATTTGGATGCGGGATGTATATTGAAATAATATTTATTCCCAAGACATCAGCCGCTACAGCGTTAATGTCCTGGGAATGAGGAGGTAAATGAATTTGAGTAAATGGAAATCGTCTATCGATTAGTAACGCGCACCCTGCTCGTCCGTCAGCTCGATCATCTCGGAGGCATGAGAAACCTGGAATCCTAAACCGGAAGTCCGGTCTCAGCCATGTCTCCGAGATGGCCGCCACAGAAACAGAGTGTTCGTTAAAAATACGAATTAGGTCTGGTTTTTTAGGAATGATGCTGCGACTATTCCATTGTAGAAAGGTGACCTGGGGCGCCATCAGAGAAGGACAATTTATGAGCAAGAGCAATCATTAATGGGGCAACGTCGGGCGGTACACAGTCGCTCCATTTAGCGACGATATTGGTGAGGAGTTTGAACAGAAGTTCCAGGAGGTCGTCATTAGGAGTCTCGGGTGGAGGGTGTACCCTCAGGGCATGACCATTAGGGAATTGGGAGCACGGGGAAGAGACTATGTCTCGATGGGCTATGCGGTCATAGCCAGGAGACAAGGGAGTCCTTTCCCGAGCCTGACGTGTAACGATTTTGCGGTACGATGTGAAGGTGAATGGGGGAGGAGGCGGAGAAGATTGGTGAGACGAGGAACGTTGTCGAGGGGAGTCGGGAGTAGGCGAAAACATAATCTTCGCCGTTTCTGCGTAGGAGCGACGTGTAGGCGGGAAACGTGAAGCAGCTTGCTGATATGAGACGCTGTGTTCAGACATGTACATCTTAATGGCTTTCTGTTTACAGTATTCAGGGCAGCTTTGGTCAGTAGCGTAATGGCGGCCAGAACAATATAAACAGATAACCTGTTCGGGGGCAATATTGCAGCCCTCTCCAGGATGTTTTTGAGCACACTTGAAGCAGCGAGCGTCAGAACGACATTGAGCCTGAATGTGACCGAATCTAAGGCATTTCCTGCATTGTATAGTAGGTAGTACATACAGGTCTACCTTCAACGAGGTGTAGTATGCGTATAGGTATTCCGGTAGTTTTTGTCCTTCGAATGTAACTACAACGGACTGCGTAGGGATCCACGTTGGGGAACTTCCATCATTGTATGATTTCCGGTTAAGGCGTCGGGCTTTCAAGATTTTACCTGGACCCGTTTTGCAACCTGTTTCGACGACAAACTTCTCCATAGACCAATCAATGGGCACCCCGCGAACGAGACCCATGCGAGACACATTATACGATGGAATTACAGCAGTGAGCTTATGAAGGTCCAAACAGGGATGTGAAATCAGGGAGTTAGCGGCCTCAGCAGATTTAAACTCTACAGAGACGCGGTTACGGCCGATTGACTTGATGCCATCTTTTTTTATGTTTTCGATATTTGCACTAGCGAAAGCGAGTCCCACTTTAATTGGTTGGAGTGAAATACCCGAGTTATTAGTTTCCGTAACACGGGCAACATGCACGATAAATGGGCCACTGTCATCTGCGTTATATCTGCGGGCATGGATATCTAAGTCCTGGTGTTTATATATGGTCGCAATAGAGGCGTCATCCGCGTCGTTACCTTGCGCAGACTTCTTCTCTTTAGGTTCGAGCTGTTTCTCAGCTGGTGTCGTTTCCACAGAACTAATGGTACGTTTTCGCGAGCCTTCCTCAGTAGAAACTACGTCCATGGGAACGCCACCACCTGAGTCGGGAGGCTTCTCGTTCCCGTCCATCTCACAAGCCCACTCGGCCCAACGGCCAATTGGGCGATAGATATAAAATAAAACGGCTTACTTACCAGATGATTTTGTTAAACCACCACCGCTAAATAAAAAAAGGAAGGATTTTTACAGGAAAATAACCTCAAAGTGAACAGACTCACAACACGGCGCTTCTGTCAATCCACTGCATATTTATTATATGTAGGTTTTACTTTTGCCACAATCATCAATAATTTATCCTTTGTTGATTTTTCAGGAAACGGGATATTTTTTTCTTTTAGCCAGTCAATAATTTGACCTTTTCTCCACTTGGTGGTAGGCCCTAATTCCATTTTTCTGGAGTGATAAGGGGCATTGTCTATCACCAACACTGAATTTGGTTTTAATTTGGGCAGTATGCCAGTGAGCCACTCTTTAAAATGTTGGGAATTCATTTCTTCATGGTAATCTGCTGTATTTTTTTTCGACTCAAATAGCAGGAGTCCTCCTTCCAAAAAGCCATCTTCACTGCCAATGTGGCTAATGATTAGTCTACGTCCCTTTCCGCTGGGTGCCCGTAGCCCTGTTGTCAGCCCTTCCAGAAATGCTTGCCTTGTTGATTCTATCTGAGTATCCTGCCAAACCTTAGGTTGTGTGTGACCTTCATTCAGCCATGTCTCATCTTGGTAATAAATAGGCCTTCCTTCTCTCCGATACTGCTTGATTTTCATCAAATATTGTTTTCGCCAATTTCTTATGTCATCCCGGTCAATTAAGCAGCTGCGACGCTTACGACTTGCATATTTGAAATTGAGATGTTTTAGAATTAATCTCAAGCTGGTCGCTGATAAATTTGGCAAGGCAGGATCTTCATTGACCACTTTTAAAATCTTCTGGATTGTTGGAGGCTCATTGCGATGGAAAAATTGATGAACAATTCGTCGTATAGCACTTAAGTCGAACTCGTCAATCTTGTCCAAAATTGAAGTTTTTGGACCTGTTTTCTTGGCAGGTGCAAAAGTTTTGTTACTTTTGTGTTCCGCCACAACTCTTCTCACTGTCCTTTCAGATATCCCCAACATCACCGCAACTTTATTCGAGCAATCCGACAATGTCCAGTATTTGTCTTCCGGCCAATTGTTATACACATCTTTATAGCAGTTCATGACCATAATTTTTTCATTTACGGTCATAGCCGTTTTAAGCCGTTTCGTTTTCGGAGACAGAATTTCTCTTTCACGTGACGGTCCGGCTTGTGGTTCCATCTTACGTGCACACGCGCAAAGTCCTCGCAGTACACACAAGATTAACAAGTGAACAACAATAACAACGGATTGAAACTTAACAAAAAACGAAAACTTAACAAAAAACAAAAACTCAACAAAGCAAAAACTACTACGGAGCAAAGGAAACATTCGTACATTCAGAGCAGACGTCAGATGTCGAATGGTAATGACAGTGACAAATCTATGGTGTCATGGCGGCCATAAAACCATACCAGCAACCATAAAGCACGCTACATACTATTATTGTGTAATTAATTAAATATATTGTTATTAATAAGTTTTAAGAGTTAAATTGCTGTCCCAAATGTTATTAACACCTGCAGTGATACAAGCCCTATACCAGCAGTACAACTAATAATTGAGAATGATCACATTTTTGTGAAAGCGTCATGTATTTACGTGAAAATAAGAATGTAAGACTACTTCTTTAAATTTTAAGATTACAATTACCAATAAACAAATTATCTTAGCGTGTGTTTTTAGAAAAAAGGGAAATACTATTGTACAAACAGTTCATTCCAATGGCAACACTATCGTAGTTTTTTTGGTCTTGAATTCCAATTTCGAGTTTAGTGTGTGACTCGCTTCATGATATCCATCGAAGAATGGAGATGTGATATGGAAAAAAAATATCCAAATAACAGAATCAAATCTAAGGATATATTTTTACAATGGAAACATAAGACAAAAGGCTAGACGGCCAAAATCCGTTTAATCCGCTCAGTTATATTGTTAAAAGTATTGTACACGCATGTTTCTTTTGTTTTTCCGCTGTTACCCTTCCATGCCGAAAGAACACACATTGTGTGTTCATGGTTTACATTATTAGCAACGTTAAAGTCTTTGTTGGATTTCATTAGGGAGTATTATTAGTAGTATTAAACAAATTGCAAAAGGCTACGGGAAAAAATGTACGCAATGCTTTCCGTAGCTCAAGAATTCAGAAAATTAATTTATTACAAACATTGTTTTTAATCTTCTTGGTGTAAGGTAAACGTTCAGTTCTCGACACACTAATCTCTCTTCCATCTATTTTGAAGCGAGAAATAGTCATGGATTTTTCTGTCATGTCTCATGTCATTTGAAAATACAAGCGTAATTGCATGTATGTGCTACTTGTATCTTATGAATATAAACTCAATGTATAGCGACGAAGTACACCGTCGAACACTGACGTTTACCTTATGGCCAATGCAAGCCTAACCGCGTTCATATCATCTTAAAACAGCAAGTCTACAAACAAACGCGAACTTGATACTTCATACGAGCCTATAGCAACGCGAAAAAGCTTTCAACCCACAAACAGTATGCAAACTTTGTTAGAGTTTGGCTTTGCAAGTCGAGTGCGTGTACTGAGATAAAGGCGGGAAGTTGTGAACTATTGCTCGAGTGAGATAACGAATGTTGGTAATTGGCGAACCGATGGTACAATGTCACATTCGCTAAAACTTAACCGCGGTAACTTTAGAGGCAGGGCATCACAACGCATTTTCTTACGGCACATTTCAAAAGAAGTAGCGTTAATTAATTTCAATAATATTATCATTCATTGAACAAATAAATAAAATTACACATACATCACGCCTGTTTTCTTAAATGGAGGTGGTTCAGTTCAGCGTAATTTATCAGCTGACCGAAAAAAAATTGAAACACGGTAAGGTAAATGTCCCTGTGCTCGACACTGATCCAATACTTCGCACTTGCAACCTTATGTCATAGTAAGACAGGTGAGAGATGGGTGACATCTATTGGGCGTTGAGGCGTCGAGCATTGGTACTTTTACCTTAGTCGGCAGCATTCATTGAGCAATAGCTGACACAGCCGGGATAGGTGACGGCTATCGGCGGACAGTCGTAAAGACGACGTTCGTTGATTGACGTAGTGTGGACCAAGTGTGGCGATTGCATTAGACGTGTGGTCATAAAGTATCTAAAAATAAATAAACCAATAAATGAAAAAGACTTGACAAATACCCACATCGCTGTTTATTGTGTTCGAATTAGCTTCGATTATTAGGACTACTTAAAAACGACTTTGAAATGTTCTGAAAAACGGGTAAAAGTTCATATTATTACCAAACATTCAAAATGTATCGGGATAAATAAATATGAAATATGTAACTCCATTAATTTATTTGCTAGTTGTTCGATTTGAAAATTTCTCGAGTTATCGAAGTAAAATGCTGCAGGCGCGTGTAAGTGAACATAGTAGGTATACATAATATCATTATTAACTAGAAAATTTTACTACCTTTTTAGCCGCTTTTGACTATTCACCGTCTACTGGGAGGTGGAGAGTATGAAGGCCACCCACAAGGTGGAACGAAAGCCCCGAAAAAAGGCCATTGACCGATCAAGTGTAGGCGTGTACATTTTCAATCAGGCGATGACCGTTCTTGTATTTTGGAAACAATGACAAAAAATTTGTTAAAAAAATATGTAACGATTACGGATGCAGTTGTAATGTATGGGTAGAATTGAGATAACAAAAGAGTAAGGCTGCTGCTACCTACACAATAATATTCTATTTAGATTCAGTATTCACATGGGATCGTACTATCGACATCTGTCGGACTTTAACTGCACTAAAAGTGAACACATTGAAAATATTGTCCAATCCAACGATTCGCCGTTGAAGACTTCTACAATTTCAAAGAAAACGCTTAGTCTGTACGCCTACTCGGCTCGCGTCACAAACACCGTGCCAAATAACACATTGGCGGTAAAACTTTCCCCAAACGGATCATGCAATGCTAAATAAGTCGGATTAATGCCAGCAAATTCCGCGGCTTTCTGTGAGAAATTCACGTAATTATTGTAATGAGAAGAACGTTTGTCTCGCGAGTCTTAGTTAATGCCGGATAAAATTAATGAGGTAAAAAAAGGGCTTTTTGTTCGCAAAAAGTGTGGGCGTGTAGTGGATTTTTTAGGAGCCAAGGGATTTTGCGACCTTTTTTGTTTTATTCGTGACAATCTTGTTGGCTGCCGTATCTGCCAGTTTATTTAATGTAAAAAAATCAGATACTGTTTTAAACTTTCGTGATTCTCACACATATTTATGTTTACGCGGGACTTAATCACGGTATTTTTTTAATTACCTCTCGACGTTTCGGCCGCGTTACAGCGACCGTGGTCACGAGTTGACTGAAGCGGAGCTCGACGTTTGTTTGGCAGCCCGGGTCCTTCGAACTACCCGCACTTGATTTTCATCAGTAACGGCTCCCCGAACTACCCGCTTTTCACCGATATTGTCCACCGTTCCTCTATTACACCGACACACAACACTAACAATGTCAGACGCTCGCACCGAATGTTCGTCTCTAGGCTGACACTTATTAATAACCGGATTCCATGAAGACGAAAGCTTAAAACCATCCCCTCGGTTAAAATTTTTATGCTTTTTAATTTCAACCGCTTCACGCACTATTCGCGAGTAATAATGGCGTTCTGTAGAGAGGATTCTGGGATTATGAAGCTCGATCCAGAGAGAGGTAATTAAAAAAATACCGTGATTAAGTCCCGCGTAAACATAAAAAAATCAGCTTAATCCATTACAATTGGAGGCAATGAAAAAGAAAACCGTTATTTCTCCTATCGACATATTTGGACACAGCTGAACGCCACCCCTATCACTTTGAGTTAAACTTTAATACCACACTGTTATTCGGATTTAATTGTGACACAAAAATACCTATCATATGGTACCGAAATCGTTCTATCCCTTCAAAAGCAACAGACACACAAAATTGGCCAAGTCTCCATTTTAAACAATTTACTTAGTACTTCATCATACTAAACTTTGTGACTAATAAGGCTGCAGTGATTAATGGATAACATGGTACAAATTACAACTATTGTCAATACTCTAATAGGAATGATCTTCTTCTTCTTCAAGTGCCTCTTCAGTCCTGAAGGTTGGCCGTCAGCTTCTTGTAGTCGGTCTTGTCAACCGCGAGTCGGAATAGTTGTTCGACGGCAATAGGAATGATGACAGGGTTAAAAATATAATTATCATTCTAATTAGTCCGTAAGTTAGAATATGGAAAAAAATGAGACATATATTTTTACTTTTATCAAATAACTAAACATCGACAAAGTTATAGATCATCAAGCTTCCAGAGTGGGGGCTTGTGACGTCACATATTGTACAATTTTTACTCAAACGTGACGTCACGTGAAACTTTTAGCCTCTATATTATCGTCATTTTTCGTCTGTGAAATAAAACAAAAAAATATGGGTACAATATTTTTTCGTAGTCTATCTGACGGACTAAATAGTTTTTTCTAGTCATCTAGCTTATTGTCTTTTAAGGCTTGGTTTCACTTTGATGAGTGCGAGTACGAGTGATTAGTGCAGGTGTTTAGTTGCCTAGGTGTGAACAGCGACTGGTTAGTGCTAGTGATTAGTTGACCTTGTATTCGCACTAAACACCTGCACTCGCACTAATCACTCGCTCTCGCACTAATCAAAGTGAAAACCAGCCTTTACAAACAATCCCTCAGTTTAGTTAAACAGTTCAGATCATTTGTTCCAATGGTTAAGGACCAATTTGTGGTTCCAGTACCCAATTAAATTGATCGGCAAAGTATGAATTAAAGATTTAGAAATTATCTAAACCGCTTCAAAGAAAAATTATAGACGTAATGCTACGCTCACTGATCCCTGCCTAAATAAAAATATTGTCAGGTGGTCCCGGCTTGACAAAACCTTACAACTAACACTTAACTACATAGCTGTTGAGAATGTTGAGATCTCTAGTGTTAAATTAGTTTGCCTGTGGACCCATTCACTTAAGGCTATTGAGTTAACCTTATGCTAACCCACTAACTCATAGTGTTTGACAGTATTGGATCAAATAGGTTGGCACAAGGCAAGGGCTTCACTAATAGGAAAATCAAACATTGTCTTGTCGACACTTGATTTTACGGCTATGTCCCACATACGTCATTTGACGTCTGAAGTTAAAATGATTATAAATGGTTTAGCTGGTTAAACCTTCATATTCAGAGCACACAAAACGTTACGAACCCTATTCCACGTCGCGTAGTCACTTATTGTATATTTTTAGGATTTTTAGTTAGATAAAAGTGGTATAGTAGTGACAGGTTGCTAGCCTGACGCCTAAAACGTACCTTAACCTGTTTTCCTTGATTGCGTCTTACTTCGTTTTCAAAAGAAATAGAGAATGGATTTAAGGTACGTTACAGGAAAATAAATACCAGGACCTATAATATTTGTAAGAAACGGCTAAAGATCGATTTTGGTTCGCTTTGGGCGACATGCTAACTAGCTGTCACAATTATACCTCTTTCACTTTCTCGAACCTAGAATCATGCTAAAAGCGGACACGAAGCGTGAAACACTTGTAGTTTTGTCTACGTATCGTTTCGTATGGTATGGCGTGGTATGGCTATTCCACCAAGAAACATAAGCGTCATTGTTTGTATGTAAATAAATATACCCACATTTAATTTCAAACTAAGTAAGTTTAACGTCATTACTCGTAGTTGCCATTATTATCATCTAAAGCGATATGCATGCATCCATTCCATGTTTTATAAATAAATATGTAAAGTTCTTTGTTACAAAGGCTTCACAAAATATGTAAAGAAAGTGCCCTGTAAAGCAAACGAGACGCGATATATTCAAAACATCGAGCTATAAAATAAGGCGTGTTTATAAAACATAGGATCCGCATTGACATGCAAAGAGCATATTGCATGCATGAACTACCCTTATCAAAGTCACCCCTTATCTGAGGCAATAATATCTGATTCCCCTGCGATATTTAATCAATCTGGTTCCCTTGTAGTTTACGTGTCATTCTGCAAAGTCATTACTCAACAAATTTCTCATTTTTGGCATTTTTCACAGAAGGTAACAGTATAATGTCAATTTTCTTAAATCTTATTACAAAGCATTTGAGTTTATTTGGAAATCAAGGTATTTAACATTTGGAATTTTCCCGTTTGGAGTTTGAGTTTTGAAAAACATTATGCTGCGAATGCCGTATGAGGCGACTAAGGCAAATAGGATAAGGTAGGTATGATTTAAGCGACAGGCTAAATATGAAAAATGATTTATTTTTCAACCCTAAACCTAAATTTGTGTTCAAAGAACCACAAAACATGAAGTAGTCATTGTCGACTGACGACGACGATTGACGTATTCTGTGCTTAATTAATAGTCAGAGGCTTGCATTTTACTCATTTGTTTTATTCAGACCATTTGTAAAGATCAACAACTCTTTGCTTCTTCGTCAACTTCACGCATAAACGCTATTCAATGGCCTGTATCTCTATTCACATGTCTCAAACTGAAATGTAATCAGCCTGAAACTGAATGGACATCGTCATTCACCAAGAAAGGTGTCCAGAACTCCGAGGACCCTTTATTTGGCCGGCACAGCTTCCAGAAGGGTTGCACTTGAATTATATAATTAAATTTAGTTCGGACCCTGTTACGAGGGCCGCCCTAAACAAACTTACTGAGGGCGTATGGTCCAAGACAGAACAACCTACCCAACAAGAACCAAAATTTTCGATACAGGTTTTCTTAGCTGACTGTTCTGTTTGTTAACTGTACCTCATTGTCACCCATTCGCGAAATATGTACCAAAGTCATCTGGACCAATCATTGAAGAGGAAACCTATCTGGGCCACCAAAATTCCACAACCAGTTTTTTTTTTCTGTCGTTCAGTTTACAAGTGTACTTCTTAATTTGAGGTCAATTGGTAATCGAGAAATGGATTAGATTTAACTTGCAAGATCTCATTACAGACAATCAACAGGCAACTAAGTAAAACTTTGTTGAAAGATCTCTAGCGTCTTTTTTTGGTGCTTGAAGTAAAAACGCAACAACCTTGGCGCGTATCTCGGGTGACATTAATTTGTCTGAGACGGACTGACAATTGTTTTTTCTCCTCAACATCCTGTCTAGTCTTTCAATTGGACCATCTCAAAGACATATAAAGTCTTAGACAATGCAAGGGCAACCTCTGTGACACTTGGTTTAGTACAGCTCCACGCTGTACCATACTAAATTACGCCATCCAGAAAGTGTATAAATTGTCGAATTTATCGTCTGGTCCTCTGGTGCCTATTTTATGGTTGGTCATCGTTTGATGTAGATTACCGCTTAACGATACTGAGTTGATTAACCTAAGTGAGGTTCGAGCAAATGGAAATAGTTTTATGTGTTCTCTGTAGATAGAAACTTTTGGGCATATCGCCGTTTGAGTTTGCTCGGTGCTAATCAGTGTTTGTGATATAGATGGTTCTTGTGTCGTGCCAGATTTGTTTGTTGCTTTTTCTGGCGGGATTTGGCAGCAATTCAAATACGCCCACCTGGTGTTATTGTCAGTGTAGGCGTTGTTGATTCTTTACGTTTTCTTCTCTTTGCCATTCACTGGTTGCTATTAATGCCAAGCAAGAACTTCGTACGTATTCTATCATCCTAATTCTATATAAAAGGGCTTAAGGCTCCTTTGATGTTCGTAGTAAATAAATCGTACATCACAATACTTTCTGCTATTTATATTATTTATATACAAGGTGCCTACCCTAAGTAGAGTAAAAGTGGAGCAAGAATAAAGACCTGATGGTTAGGGATAACCAACATACAAATTATTTCAAAATGTTTCAGATGTGGATAATTTTATATTTATGGATACTTCTAGTTGCTCGAAATCAGCATGTGTTGCCTTTTTTATTGGATTAGGTGAGAAATATAATGAAAACTACCTATAAACCAAATTTTGTCGTAATCAGTCCAGCGGTTGACACGTAAAAAGTTTACAGCGGATTTACTGTCGTCTTTACAATACTGGTAAAGGATTGCATCATAATACTAGCATCTGTGTACTTATATTTTCTTGGCACAAGTACCTCACAAAAGACCTTGGTCTTTAGTTTCCCACGAAATTGTACACCCACTCTTGCGGCTGCGACGTTAAGATGAATCATACAGCCTTTTCTAATTTAAATTCCGCGACACAGTTGGCGTCTATCTTTTTAATAGCCCCGTTCAAAGCCAAGGAGATGTTTACTCCACTAGTAAATATAAAAGTGAGCCATGTATCTAAGAGAGTTGCCAAGTGGGTCGGGGCGTCAGCCAACTAAAGCTCAGCTGACATTAGCCTTTTTTTCAGTATTTTATAAAGGTCTGTGTTCGGATTAATAAAGTTCACACTGGCTAGAGTTTTACTAAAGCTTTATAAAAAAATAGGTTTTGGCATAACTTGAGCATTTGAGAATTTGAAATTCGAGTGGTGCTAGTACATACTTTAAACTATGCCAATGAGTTGGATGTGGCAGAAGAAACATGAAAGTAGAACCAATGCGGTTGAGGTGCGTTGTTTGCGAAGTATGAGTGCTAATAAACTTATTGATAGAGTGGTTAGAGGGATATGTGGTCTGAAACAGGATAAATAAAGGAATGTTATGCTGGATTAGGCACGTGGAGAGAATCAACAAAAGGCAGTCCAACAGTTAATAGTTACTAACAAAATTTATTCCTGATCTACCATAGAAAGTTATCACTTTAAACGTTATAACGCAATGCAATGTCACTATGTCGCGTTAGTATGTTCAAACAACATACTGGAGATAGGTACCTAAATAGAAGCTTGCAAAGAAAACCACAATATTTTTTTTATACTGTAGTTGATTATACATAGAATACTAGCCTGTGCCCGTGAGTATACAGTCGCATGGATGGTGACTTTGGGTAGAATTTTTAAATATTTGAGCTATTGTTTTTGCAGTATTTCAAGCTTCTAGCTTTAAAAATGACAATACTTCCATACAAGGTTTCACCCCCTTTACGACCCATTGGAACCCTGTGTTTGTATTAAAAAGTAGCTAAAGTATGTCCTTTCTCAGGCTCTACATTATCTGTGTATCTAATAAGTCAGTTTTATGGTTTTCGCATGCAAGCGCGAAAACCAGACAGACAGAGTTACTCGTACTTTCGTATTTATAACATTATAGTAAAGAAAAAAAAGGTACGAACTAAGGGCACGGTCAGACGGTCACTTTGAAGATTGAAGTCTCTCATAATAAAACGGCTTATTAAAACGTGTTTTCTTCGACAATGATAAATCCGCCCTGAAGAAACATAGCAGGCATTTGGCTCGTCGCCAAATCATTTCGGCTATTTTGTGGTCCAAGCGATAGACGAAAAACAATTTCACATTTATTGCTGAGCTGATTACCGAAGGATTGAATAGGCATCGGCAAATGCGGGTCCATTCTGATTCTATCGGATAGATAGGACCAAATAAAGGCGAAGTTTATGAGAAATGTTGGAGTTCTAGAGGTGACCGCTGTTTTAGTCGTAACTATTCAAGTTAAAGAACTATGTGCTTGTTTTGTTGTGAAAGTAAAACCTTTGCGCGTTTAATCAATGTAGGTGGAAACGTTTTAAAACTTTGCGAGAACTTAAATTAAACACTTGTGAAGGCCATAGCAACGCAATCATATTCCTCGCTAGCCTTGTAGTCCACGCTGACGGCTATAGTATCTAGCCTCTACCGTCGTATCTCGTTAAAAAAGCTACCATTCTAAACCACTTCATAACTCCCAACCATTAAGCTTGGCACTTGAATGCGCTGCTCTTGACACTCGGATATTCGCTGAATATGTAAAAAAAAGAGCCGAGCGCGCTCGAAAACTATTAGCCATTTTCAATTAAAACTTGGTTCATAACACATTAATCACTCTCTCTTAACTTGCACCGAACAGGAAGCTAGGCGAAACCTTATAAAATACACGTCACTTTTGTAGGGGAAACTTTAATTAACTTTCACAACGATTTCAAATTTTTATTTTATTTATTTCTGTGGAAATGGACGTCGTGTTGCGATAAGAAAAAGTCGACAAGTTGTTCTTTCGCGACAAGGGTGTATTTTTAAATTGTAATAATAGGGATGTCAGATGGGTTAAAAATATAAAAATAATTCAAATTAAGTAGTTTGTTAGTTACATTATTGAAAAATATGAGGCACATGGTTTTTCGTCTATCAAATAACTAAACATCGACAAAGGTATAGATAGATCAGTGGTTCCTAACCTGGGGGTAATTACCCCCGTAGGGGTAAAACGGAAGTTCTAGGGGGGTAACAAATGGCACGAAAAAGTACTAAAATAGCAAAAAAAACGGAATAATAGTACAGTCAACGGTAGCACAGCGCTCTCATGCGCGCGGCCGACCTACGGCTTACCTACTTAGTTACCTGAACGTGCAATTTCTTACATATCTAATAAACGTATTTTCGTTCAAATTTGTGTGGTTTTAATTATTTTAAATTAGCTAGGGGTAAACTCAATTCCCATTCTAGTTCACAGGGGTAGTGACATTGAAAAGGTTAGGAACCACTGGTATAGATCATCAAACTTCACGAGTGGGGGCTTGTGACGTCACGCGAAATTCTTAAACAAACTAACTAACTAATTAGCTCAGGGACCCAAAGAGGGTCTTGGCTTCCGAAACGAGAGTACGCCATCTGTCCCGATCGTGCGCAGCCTCTTGCCAGTCGTCGAGTTGAAGGAGTCGTAGATCTGCCTGGACGCTGTCCCCCCAGCGGTACCTGGGTCGCCCGACCGGGCGGCGGCCAGTCGGTCGTCCCACGTACGCTCTCTTGGCAGCACGATCCTCTCCCATTCGTAGTAGGTGGCCGAACCAGCGAAGTCTGTGTGATTTTGTTACGCCGATAAACAAAACTCAAATAAAATTAAAATATACCTGTTTAATATTTTTTGGTAATCTATCTGATGGATTAAATGGTTTTTACTTACCTATATTTTTTTAACTTCTACCTAATTGACGATTTAAAACCAGTCTTTATGTCTATTATCTTTTTCATTTCAAAATTTCTGCCGAAATTGTACGGCGTCTTATGGGGTTTGTCCATTCAGCTATCGATTTAGGAGAGACAAACGAGCATGATTGCCCCTTGTTAGAAAACCGACCTCCACCGCCTGAGATTTCTCGCAACACAAGGGGCGTTACAGGTGCATTGCCCTTTGAGAGACTATAAAATTCGTTCTATAGAGGACCCCATGTTATCTACGGAAATATTGACACAGCAAAATTAATAGAATTCAGATTTTTTTTCCATTTGAAGTAATAGTACAGTCAGCTGCAGAGAAAAGTAACCCCGTGGCCGTATAACATTTTCATTACAAGGGGGTTACTTTTCTCTGCAGCTGTCCTTTTTTTTTTTTTTTTTTT
>BHDV01071080.1:12565-24980 GCA_005406045.1 Adoxophyes honmai | reverse complement strand
TATAATTTTAAAGAGCGAGGACATGAAAAATGTACGTCTGGAGCATGACCGATCTCCGAAGTAGGCGACTTTTAACCGACTTCAAAAAAGGAGGTTCTTAATTCGTCGGGATCTTTGTTTTTTTTTTATGTGTGTTCGCTGATTACTTGAAGACGCCTGGACCGATTTGGAAAATTCTTTTTTGTTTGAAAGGATACAGTTTCCAGGTGGTCCCATTGTCAGCATATCTTGACCTGATGATGGAATATGAGGGAAATCGAGGGCAACCCTCAAATTTTATAGGCACATGTAGTGTTTTAACACATTTTTCAAGGCTACACCAGTATTTACGTTTGGCAGTAAAAAGAATATGACTGAGCTGATGATGGAAGATCAACTCCTTAATATTTAGGAGTTAAAGAATAATTCTTTCAATACCGAATGTACCTGTAGACTGGAAATTATAATTTCAGTATTTAGTCAGGCCTGGTGGTGGAAGGTCACCCTCATTAGACAAATGCTTTCAGTATATCACAAATTTGAAGTCGGTTTTTTTTTGTTTAAAATTATACGATATCCACCGAAGAAATGCAGATGTGTTATTCTAAACCCAAACCTACACGGCATATGAAACAAGTGCTTTTGTAAACAACATGCAAATGTCATCACTTACATACAATTCGAGCCTCATTACATTAGGCATATGGGTAATCGAAAACAGTCCGCCTCGCGCGACCAAACACGTTTTAGTACTCATTTTATTTTTATGTCCTGCTTTTGAGCAGGCTTTTGATAAGAAAAATAAAGGTAAATCTGCATACCTGTTTTACCTGCTTGGTGTTTTGTTGTACTTGGGTACAAAATAGATAGTACGACTTACAGAAGGTCCAGTCTTAATCATATTTAGGCGCTAAGATATTGCCGTCTCCCTCTTAAGTTTCGATAGGTATATTTTGGGGTATGCGTGATATAGAGGAATTAATTTCATTTCAACTTTGTTTTAATTAAAGCCCTTAACTATGTACTTTTTTGGAAAACTAGTCCGACAGCATACACTGAGTAATACCAAAAAAAACAGCAAAAAATCATGATCGTTGTATGGGAGCTTCCCGTAAATAATTTTATTATATTATTTTGATTTTATATGTTGCTATAGCGGCAAAAAATACACAATCTGTGAAAATTTCAACCATCTAGCTAGCACCGTTGTTAAGATACAGCCTGGTGACGGACGGACGGACAGCGAATTCTCAGTTTTCATCTTTTGGGTGCTTAACCCTAAAAATAAAAATAATTATGGAATATAAAACGCTTCTTTATCAAATTCACATCAACTTAAGTCCTCCATTTTCCTTATACGCAACTCGTTTCTTTTCCAAACACGTTCTAACTATAATTATCTTGACTGGATTAAATCCAAAACGAGTTTAGTTCTAATACCAATAATAATCCACCGTCTTTTTCCTCCAGGTATGGTGGTTGGAAAAACCGGGCAGTTAACTGGTTGAAGCCAAAGATAACATTATACCTTATCGGTTTAGGTAGTTAAAACAATATAAACAATCTTGACATGTCTTTTTATTGAAATACACAGTATAAAAATGAAAATCATTTCGCTATACAATTCAATTCTGAAAGTAAATGATTTTTTCATACCTAAATTGTAAAATGTAAAGATTTCGATTTATAAAGTGTACGTTTAAATAAAAAGACACGTCAAGATTGTTTGATAAGGTATAGGGGACAATTGTGCAGCGACATGTCGAGCGATGTAGCGCGACGTCGCCGGACTTTGCTCGACATGTCGCGCGACACGTATATACGTGTCGACACATGTCCCGGCTTTGTCCCCTAATGTATCCGTGACTTTTAGACAATTTTAGATGTAGGCTTAGCTCAGCAAGACGAGACGACAAGCGCGCGGGAGACTACATGTCACTTTCTGACGTCTCTAGTTTTTTTTAATTTTCTTTTTTTTTAATTCCTATCTGGCTCCAACATCATCGGAGCCTGTCTTATCTGCTACACTTGCATACTAGTTCTCGCGTTTATTCTTCCGTTCGTTCTACATACTGTGTCTTTCTTTCGTTCGTCTTCTTTCTAACTACTTATGGGTGGGACTCCCATTTATACCTATCAAGATGCTACGTACCTAATATTTTTATTTATTTTGCTTTATTGCATGCACAGGGAAAATAAGGGTGGACAAGCTGGCGCTTATTTGCTCCTCTCATCGTTTTATCAGATTTGTCGTTTATCTTTAATTGCTAACATGACTAACATCACATCTCTTAATTATCTACTCATTTTGTTTACTTATTAACCGACTTCAAAAAAAAAGGAGGAGGTTCACAATTCGTCGGGATATTTTTTTTTATCATTAATCATTAGACGTCTCTAAGTTAGACAGAGACAGGTATAGTCTCAGGGTTTATCCCGCGCGCATCTCTACCCGCGCCCTGTTGTGCTAACCAGGCAGGCAAGCTAGACTATACTTCTCAGACCCCCAGTACAAAATGAAAAAAAAGAAAATACATACATACATACATATTCTCACGCCTGTATTCCCAAGAGGGGTAGGCAGAGCACATGAATTCAAAAATCCAGTGCCACGATTAGCAATTTCAGGGTAATCAGATGGTTAAACGTGATATTACAATGGCAGGTTAATTAAGTAATTGAATAGGTAGGTATATGTATCTTATTTAATATTCCCCGTGTGGTGCCGGGTTAGAATAGCACCTCCCCCTTTCTTCCGTGTGTCTTTCTTGGGTGTCGTAAGAGTCGACTCTGGGAAAGGGTTAGTGTATTGTGGGCGATGGGCTAGCAACCTGTCACTGCTATATCACGTTTAACCATCTGGTTACCCTGAAGTTGCTAAACGTGGCACTGGATTTTTGAATTCATGTGCTCTGCCTACCCCTCTTGGGAATACAGGCGTGAGAATATGTATGTACCTATGTATGTGACTCTTACGACACCCATGGGGAGAAAGGGGGAGGTGCTATTCTAACCCGGCACTACACGGGGCACACAATATTAATAAAAAACAAATTACAAAATATACAGACATTACAAAAACCTAACTTAGTGCGACCGGCAGCGGGGCAAGACCCAAGCTACCGACGGTTAGGGCTGCAGATTGAGGAACCTCGGAAATGTTGCTATGTAGCAATTTTCCTCATGTTTACGTGCTGCACTTTGGGTTTTCCACACTGAAGTTTTCCTGATGCAGGTGTGTGTTAAATAGCTATGTTCATGTATATTTTTTCCCGATGGTAAACAATGTATACAGGATGGTTCTACAAACGTTATAGTAGATTGTTCAACAAGGGACTAAAACAAGCCATAATGTCACGAGATATTTAGACACCCGAGCATAGCGAGGGTGGCTATAGTTCGAGTGTCATTATGGTTGTTTAGTCTCGCGTTAAACACTCTAATTTTCACTTTGAATGCGAGGAAAAAAACGACGTTCTTTCTGTTATATAAAAAATACAATACTTATTACAACAAAGTTTTCCATGTACAAATATGTCTAACCTAAGAAAAATTTAAAAAAAAACGCGGTTTTTCTTTTCTTTTACTTTTTTTTTGTAAAGTGACGCTTTGAATGCTTGCATATTTAGCCAACAGATTTTAACTTTAAACTGTTTTTAAAGCTTATTATTATTACACTATGCATAATAAAATGTGTTAATAATTATTATAATGAAATAAATTATTATTCGTAATCAATAATCGTGTTTTGCGAAATTAAATCACGTTTTAAAGTTTTTTTGGCAGAGTAACAATTACCGCCATTTTTAAAGACGTAGAAATAGCCTCATTGACATTTTGAGGTTATTTTTACGTCTATAAAAATGGCGATAATCCTACGTTCACAAACACGGTGACTGGCTGTTTAAGAGGTTTCTAAGGCCAATTAAAAAAATATTACTTTAGCCCCTAGAGCTTAAAAAGGAGTTTTAGGCCCGCTGTATAGGGACTAAAGAATCACTTTAAGAGCATGAGAAGTGAAAAATAATTCTGTGTTCAATTAGATCATTGATACTTATTAAATGCCAACAAAATGTAAGAACTGACTTGATAATAACTTTACATAAGATTTTAAGATTATGCACCTTAGATTATTCTTTTTTTCCGTGGATGTCGTAAGAGGCGACTAGGGAAATAGGTTCCGGTATATTTTAGGCGACAGGCTAGCAACCTGTCACTATCGACCTAACTTAAAACCTAGAAATATGCTAGAGTGGATACGAAACGAAATAGGACTTTGTCTATGTAGTGTATCGAGTGCTCTGCCTACCTTACCTATATGGGATTACAGGCGTGATATATGTGCGGGAAAGACTCCAATAGAGAGATCTTTCTCCAGGCAGATGTTATGCCTGGGGACCGAAGTCCACAGAGAGGAAGTTGAAAGTTGCATTTGTACAACCGTTCGTCGAAACTTCGTTAGCGCGACGTAGGATCGTTTAGTTCGGCTATTCGACGAATGTGGCGCTGCGCTGTGACGAATGTGAATATGTACTTACTTGGAAGCCCAAAACAATAGAACTTAAGAGATGAACGTAAGAACTTCCAAGAAAATTAACATTCATTAGTAAATATGTAATTCATTTGAAACGCACCAACTACTAAGGAATTGGTCACACCATTTAACATGATAATAATTATCATAACAAAACCGATTATGGCTTGAGGAAAATCTCGAAATAAACACAAACTGTGTAATTTATTCAGAATCACATAAAGCAACAGATTTTATTGTAATTTTATGTATGAACTAACCGTTAAGTATATGCCCGTGTCACGATTTGAAAATAATTATGTTATCTACTTACTATTTATATGAGAGCCCTTTGGTGTTGAATTTGGAACGCCTGCCATGTCTTTTGTAGATGTCATAGGTACAGTATTACCAAACAAAGAATGCTCCACGATATACCTGCATAGTAGTAAATCAGTTTTGTGGAGCGGGAAACTTCGATCTACCAATGATAAAATAGAATATTTCGCGCGCTGAACACTTGCGTTGTTATTGGTTATTGATTGAAGTCTCAGACAGATGATTCATGACAGATGTCTAGCACCCCAGCGCCAAATGCGTCGAGTAGCCGACAAAGTTTGTGTGCATAGCAAGCAAAATTGTGCCCAGAGTGTTTGTAAATAAAGTTCAATATAGATAAATTACTCGTTCGGCTACTCTCGGATATCGTTCTGCGTTTCTCGGCGCAGACGGTAACAGCCGATACGACTTGTTTTCTTGGGAATACTGTAAGAGGCAAGCCTCCGGAATCCTAAATCATCGATGTTTTCAAGTATTCAAATTGAGACTAAAATAAATTAATAATGTAGCGGCCCTAGCACCACCTATCATCCAGTCGTAGGACTTTTTTCACAAATGTCATCAACTGTCAACTTCGCGCTAACGAAGTTTCGATTATAAGTTGAATAAATACAGCTTACAACTTTCTCTCTGTGGATTTCGGTTCCCAGCACGCTTAGCACGGAGTGCAAGCGCGACGCGACAGGCGACATAGAAGCTCGAGATAATGAGTCGCGAATCGATAGCACGATGAGTAGCGAGATAATTTCTCGAGCCGCGTTTAAATGTCATGATGACGAATGACAGCTAAGCGCGATATATTTTCAAAAAGCGTAGCACGATAGCATTTAAGGCGACAAATATCTCGATTCTTGGCGAGATATATGTCTTCGACGTTTTCGGTGCGCGACAGTGCAAGATGAGTTTGTGATTTCTCAACTATCGAATATTTATTAGTATTTAAACCATACATATACATTACTTACTAAATATTAAATAATGCATTACGACTGTCGGGAGAGAGATCTTTTTATTGGAATCTTTCCCACACTAACTTTTTTTCTGTCAGTTTTTAACGCGTCAGCCCCAGAAGCCGCCAAAACTGTCATTTAGACATCAAAAGTTAATCAAAAGTAAATAAACTCGAAAAATTAGGAAAAAATTGCAAAATATGCGTAGTAAATTGATCTTGTAAATAGAGTACATGTTTACGTATGTAAAGCATTGATTACTCTAAAAATGGACGCGTCTGTATCAACACAAACGGCCAACGGCAGAAAGTCTTGTGATAAATACAAATCTTGGTACAAAGTCGATTTGGACGGCGAATTCATTACGAAATACAAAAGAGAAGAATCCAACGCACAAGTGAGAAAGAACAATCCAAAAACCAGAAGAGTGAACAGGATAGACGAAGAAATGACGCCAGAAGAAGAAATAGAGAATTCATTGGCGTTACCCCATGAAGTGGTGTTGGAAGTTGGTGTCCACGCCATTTTTATTCTACTTTTTATGTTGATTTCGTACTGCGGCTTCGGTATGCTTTGGTTTACCCTTGTTAAAACTGCTAGTAAACGTAAAAGAAGATAGTTGATTGTGAGAGTTATTCTATTTGTTACTGGCTTCTGCTCGTGACTATTTGCATGGATTTAGTAACACATTAAAGGCATTTCGCGGATCACAGAGAAATTCAAGCGTCGACCAGCTGCTATCTATCTCTGTTGCACGCGTGCAGTAATATTGCCTTCACGCTCGCACAGTGCGACGTAAGTGCTCTAGGCCAGGGGTTCCCAAAGTTGTCTGGGCTACGACCCACCTAATACAAGTTTACAAAGTTGAGACCCATGAATAAAGGAGGACTTTACAAATAGCAAACGAAGTATTAATATTTTTTTATTACTTATTTAAAAAACTACCAACAAGTTATCTCAATGGAAAGCTTGAAACTGTTTCCTATATTTCGGCATCACTGTTGACATCAACTTCAACATCAACTTTAGAGTTTGATAAGTCCAATTTATGAATTCCGGTATTTAGTTTTAATGTCCACCGTATAGTAAAAGGGAGGAGGACTTTCAAAGCTTCATTCTCTGGCCATCGGCTCAGTCATTCCGAATGACTGAGCCGATGGCCAGAGAATGAAGCTTTGAAAGTCCTCCTCCTCAAAATGACTCATTCGGTGTGCCGATCTGTTGGCTGGGCCCACTCTATATTCTCTCGCGACCCACCAGTGGGTCGCGACCCATAGTTTGGGAAAAGCTGCTCTAGGCAATATTACTGCACGCATGCAACAGAGACAGATAGCACGGGTCAACGCTTGAACTTCTATGCGCTCTGCGACCAGCTTATACGTACCATCGCGAACCGGGATTGTTGAGCCACTTACCTATGTTTGTAATTTGGTCGTGTAATACTAACCCAATAGCTAACTAGTCGGTCACATCGGTCATTGATTACACGTCTAAATTGCGAACAGTGGCAAGTGGCTCAACAATCCCGGTTCGTGACTGTATATAGCGCGGTCGTGTAAGATCGCCCGGCGAAACTAGTGGGGGTAATCGGCGCATCGGGGGCAGCGCAAGGTGAAGCGACTGGTCTACCAATAACGCGTCCGCCCCCCTCGCTCCTCGGATACCGAATAGACCTAAAAATTGATTACTGCGCATACGATCTTACCACGCGACATGTAACCTACGTGAAATTCTGATGTAAGTATGGTATCTATACATACATACATACATACGTATCCTCACGTCTGTATTCCCAAGAGGGGTAGGCAGAGCACATGAATTCAAAAATTCAGTGCCACGTTTAGCTATTTCAGGGTGACCAAATGGTTTAACGTGATATTGCAGTGACAGGTTGCTAGCCCATCGCCCACAATACACTAACCCTTTCCCAGAGTCGACTCTTACGACACCCACGGGAAGAAAGGGGGAGGTGCTATTCTAACCCGGCACCACACGGGACACGGTATCTATTATTGTCGTTTTATTTAAAATACAGTGTGGAGTTGAGTTTAGAATAACACCTCTCCTTTTCTTCCGTGAATGTCGTAAGAGGGGACTAAGGATAAAGGTTTATGTATGTTTTAGGCGACAGCCTAGCATCCTTTAACTATTGTACTGTCTAAACTTAAAATAAAACCTAATAATATGCTAGAAGTGTATGCGAAACGTGAAACAGTCTTGGTTTTGACTACGTATCGTTTCGTATGCTCTGCCTACCCCATTTGGGAATACTGGCGTGATGAGTGTGTTCATCAGAATTAAATGTAGCGCGAACAAATATACTTCAAATTCCTCGTTCTGTACCTGAACTCGCCGAGACCGAGTGAGATCCTCGCATTGTCCTCTTCTAATCAAAACGACACGAAAAGGACGACAAACGAGTCTCATCCGGTCTCAACGAGCGTGTACAGTCGGCATTATATCAAATATTTTACATTGAACAAACACCTTACATCAGGGATGGCGCACTTTTCTGTTGGTGCCAGAATTTTTAAAATACATTCAGAGATTAATTTCTTCACACAATCAAAGAAACAATCAGTTATTTCAATAAGTATACTTACCTAAGTTGACATTAAAGACAAAATAGCGAAATCAGAGTAAAAAAACAGCATTTTTATTAAAATATAAACTTTATTTCTTGAAATAGTCGTTAGTTACATAATCGAATAATTTCTCATCAACAATAAAATAAATATAACAGAGTATGTCAAAATATTTTCATTTTCAAAGTAGCAGCGACGTTTACTTATTAAAAAAAGATTCGCGCCTTTTTTGTACCTACTAAAGTCTGATAGATGGAAAATTAAAAAAAAAATGGCGGACTTTTTACTTCTTAAATGTCCACAGACTATGCAACTTTTCAAAAGAAATCGACAATCGTGTAAACAAAGCTCTATAGTATATTATTATGAGCTTTTAGTGACAACGTAACCGATATGTATTCACAATTCGAACATCTAGAGGTAATTTGTAAAAGTAAAATAGTTTACAGCAGTCGGCCATTTCTTTTCGCATTGTTCCTAAAATGCCTTTTTCCCAGTGTCGTTTTTACTAATATTCAAAATAGCATTTTTCCCCAATTAGAATCTACACATAGTGTCGACAGATCTCCGCTCAAGTTACTTCTACGTTATTTTGGCCCCTCCGATAAAAACACAACATAACCTAAACTGTTTGTGTTGATTCAATTTGGAAAAAATTCTACTGAGAATAGACGATTTATTAAAAAACGTCACTGGAAAAAAATTTGAATAGAAATTTCGCTACTATGATATAACCATAGAGGACAGAACCTATAGATTACTTATGTCATTGAATTTGTTCGAAGACGATTCCGCCAAAGCATGGCGGCGTTCGCTGTGCTCTTATTGGCCGGCCCAAAATCGCGCGTAACGCAGTGGCTTTTTCCTCGATGGCTATTGGCTCTTTGCAGTTTCTGTGACAGTTTGTAAGTTGAAATAAACTGACGGTTTGCGGAACTGGGTGGCCAGCATTGTTTCTCTAGTTGGTCTGTCCTCTATGGATATAACTAACGATTTCTGGGGAGGCCATTTGATAAACCACGTTAACATTAGAGTTGTTTGTGAACAAGATTGGCAAAGAAATATTAAACTAAAAGAAGAATGTTAATTCAATTATTATGCCATAAGAAACTAAAAAGTAATTTCAATCTTCACAAATGACAGGCTAGAAACCTGTCGATAGTATGTACCTATACTAACAATTTTTATTCAAGTCTAAAGTTAAAATTGTCAAAAGTTGCCTCGAAACGTAATTATCGCCATGAGCTGAACTGCCTACCATTGAGGATACGGGCGTTATCTTATTCTGTTTACACAATTGCCTAATTTTTCAAAAGATTGATAACCCCGTCGTCTCATGACACACATACGCGTCAAGAATATCTACCAGTCTGTAAACCACAGATGAAATAATGCGTCAAATTTTTACCTTTAGTAAGTCGAGGGGTTAATTTCGCCCCCCCCCCTCATTAACCCTCCCCCCTTTTTACACTTGTCACAAAATGATGGTAGAATTAACGGAGAAGGGAATCGCATTTTTTCAACAGCTGAGGGGTTAAGTCATTGTAATTCATAGGGGGTAATAAAGGGGATGGTTCAGGGGATGGGGGTTCAAATAGCTCGAGGGGGGCTCATTTAATTCACAGAAGTGGGTTACGGGGGACTTATGACTTGAGAGGGGGGGGCGAAGTCTAGAGGGTGATAGAAAATCAGACGAGGATATTTTAAGAATCGATTATTGTATTAAAGTTAATTATTTAAGGATTATTAGTTACGGGCGGTATTGGAACAAAAATATAAATTAACTATCACACTATATTTAAATAATTAATTCATTTGTGTGGTAATTAATTAAATATCCGCATCAAATTTTCTATTTCACACAATCCCTCACTAAAGGTCTGAAATTTTATTTTTTATGTTGGTCACATTTTCTACTTTAAAGAACATAGTAAACTTAAAAAAAATATCATAATAAATCTTTCAAATGTTTCCAAGTGGTTTACATAAAAATACATCTTTCAATACATCGCTACGAAACAAAAATTAAATTTAGAGTAATCACAATTTTCTGTACATATTTTTTTTTTTTTTTTACATTTTCGACCTCCTAATACATAATCTATTGGGATTACGTCAAGTGTTTCTTGACGTCGATATTACAAAATAAATAAGTATCTATTATGCACAACAATATTTAGAAATAAATCTAGGAAATAATACAACCAATTCTTAGAGGCGAAGTGTAAATTTTTTATATTATTTTCATTAGAGAAATGAATCAGTTTTAATTTAGGCACTAGCTTAACACTTTCAATGCCACGTTTTTAGAGTCGAATCTTCTTCAGTTGGCACGGACGCGGTTGTGCGTTCAAACGCCTATATGCGTCATATGTGCGCAGTGAATGCGTCATACAATGGGTTTTTTTTTGCTGAATTTCTCCAAATTAAAATGTACTTAAATTGTACACTTAATTTTACTAAATGGGATAATTGTTACGTACCTATAGGTTGTTGGATAGTAAATGTGAAACAAAAAACCGTAGCGACAGATTTAACTAAAAAATCGACTTAATTGGGTAGCTGACTAAAAGAAACTATTTAGTCCGTCAGATAGATCGCCAAAAAAAATTTTACCTACACGTATTTTTTATTATATTTGACAAACAAGAAATGAGGCTACAGTGCTTTGAAGTTCCGAGTGACGTCACTGCGTGGTACAATTTTTACCAAGGCGTGACGTCACAAGCCCCCACTCTGGAAGTTTGATGATCTATACCTTTGTCGAATTTTAATCTTAATATTGTAAAGCTGAAGAGTTTGTTTGTTTGAACGCGCTAATCTCAGGAACTACTGGTTCGAATTGAAAAATTCTTTTTGTGTTGGGTAGACCATTTATCGAGGAAGGCTTTAGGCTATATAACATAAATATAAAATACGTGCTGCTTTAGCAGTTCAATTCAACTTTCCTTTTTTCATAGAACCATGTTGGTGACAAAAGAGTATGTATGTATGTAGTTATTGTGACTATTAAATATATCTTTTAACTGTAGATATATCGACTGGGTTAAAAATATGTAATTCTAATTAGTCTGTTAGTTAGATTATGGAAAAATATGACACGTGTTTTTTCGTTATCAAATAACATAGCATCGACAAAGGTAATCATCAAACTTCCGGAGTGGGGGCTTGTGACGGCACGCCTAGGTAAAAATTGTAACAGTGACGTCACGCGAAACATTAAAGCGCTGTATTATCGTCATTTTTTGTGAAATAAAATAAAAAATGTGCCTAATATTTTTTGGTAATCTATATGACTGACCAAATAGTTTTTTTTTAAGTCATCTACCCTATTACCGAGTATAGCAAAACAAAACAGATACACTCACATTATATCGAAGGAGTCCACCCTACAATTAAGGTACGACCAAGGACTTTAATTCATGAGCCACCATAGAACCTTTTCAGAGGATCGGGGATCGAACTTCTAAGCTTCACAGTCTGGTTCTCTAACCGCTGGGCTACCCGGCCGTCAACGTTTATGTATGTATGTACAGTCAGGGCAATTGATACCTGTACCATTTTGTACCTTTTCATAATGAATTTCATATAGGTTTGATTAGTAGATAATATGGTATGTCACAGTGACATTTCTTGTGAAAAGGTACAAATTGGCACTGTTATCATATTCTTTGACTGTCTACCTATCGAGTGCGTTAGACGAGATTGATGAATGTGAGTGAAGCGAGAGAAGTATGCCAGAATAAGAGCGAATGGCGCTATTGTCTCTGCCTACCCCGCAGGGAAGGGCGTGTCGTTTATGTATGTATCCGCTTTGTTTCACTTTGAGTTAGTTTTACGTTTAAATTATTGAGACTATTATTATTTTGGCTACGAATCGTTGCGGCTTGTCGAAGGTGAAGGTATCTCTGTAACAAAAAATAACAAATAAATGTACTATCGAACGAACTGATTCCTGACCCACCGTCATTGAGGATAGAACCTATAGAGTACTAATGTCATCTTGGTTGTTCGGAAATTATTCCGCAAAACAATTGAAGTGATCGCTG
>BHDV01071076.1:0-39786 GCA_005406045.1 Adoxophyes honmai | reverse complement strand
CATACAAAAATTCTGATTTTTTGCAGTTTTTGGTACGGAACCCTACGTGCGCGAGTCCGACTCGCACTTGGCCGGTTTATTAAATTGCTTGTGACTCCGAAAATAGGTCACTGTTTTATATGAGCAACCATATCACTGTTCTGTAATGTGAATTCAAAATTGGAAGATCTCAATAACCTACTAAAAATTAACTGTTCTATTAGCCAGTGGTCTATCCCTTGATTTAGGATGGTCCTAGACAGTTTGTTCTGCCGGCCGTACCCAATCACAGGTCAGTATGGCGTGTCCAATGACCACCATTACGCGCGCGCGCACTCGCGGCCGTGGACTGAATCACCGGGCGTCGCACGATGCAATTATGCTTCAGTTGTGTTTGTGCGGTTATGAGTCTTTTCATGCATGTCCCACTGCTGGGCATACGTATAGCAGTGGGCTTAGTGCTGGGATCTTTAGACATACTTACGTAAATGTCATGTATATATTCTTGAATAAGGTTGACAGAGCATACGAAACGTTTTAGAGTCAAAAGTATGGCTAGCCTGTGCTTTGTAGCCAATTCTAGCATATTTATATAATTTAACATACATAGATGAAAAAGGTATGAGTATAACAATGACGGGTTGCTAGCCTGTCGTCTAATGCACACTAAATCTATAATACCTGCATACGTAACAAGATTTCAATTACGATTTTTAGCTTTTACTTAGCAGAATTTTACGTTTAAAGTCATTAGTATACATGCTCACACGTCGACATGCGTATGATTTCGAATGATACTCATAGGTATATGTACTATGGCGGAGAGGTAACATCTTATAGTTTATACATCTTCTCTTGTGTTAATTCCTCCGAGACGGACGAATCTCTGTGGTCTTGGGTAACCATTTACCAGGCTAGGCTAAAAAATCGAAAGCGCTTCGATATACGAAAAGACCGCATCCTTTGCATGTTTCATGCTATTATATTGGCATTCTTCTTTATTAAAAACTATCAAGAAATGCTAGATAAAATTCACAGACATATCTTATTAAATTTTAATCTTGCAGCTTCCTCGCTCAACGCATTAGCATTACTATACAGCAAGGAATCGCTGCCAGCATCTTGAGTACTACAGTCACTTTTTTGGAATAAATAGGTTTAAATAAATGCTAGTAACATATTAATTTACGTTTAATTTACAACAAAATAAAACTCTCTCTCACAAAATATCTAAAATTAGGACTAGTATCGTCGTTTGAAACTCAACGAACACTGTCCAGACAAAGTTGCGAGCTAAAACAAGTATTTCATGACAATCTAAAAAGCGTTACTTGCTTAAGATTTTCATACCATGAGGCTAAGCGCGCACTACGACTTTTTGTCGCGCGACAATTTTGTCGCAGAAATGCAACGTAAGGGTTTATATGTCATCGCGCGCACTATGATGAAAAAATCAGTATGGACAGCGCTATTTTAAAATCGTGTCGCACGACAAAAAGTCGTAGTGCGCGCTTAGCCTTATTTATATTGAGGATATAAAGATAATAATGTCAGTAGAGTCAATTTAATTTACAATGTACGCATGTGTAAATAGTGATATTATGTACATAATTTAAATTGACTATGTTTAAAACAAATAATAATATCTACCTATATCGAATTAATTGATAAGGGCTTAAACCGTATTTATTTTGCTATCAGTACAATATCTGTTCCAATATTGTGTTCGAGATAACGAAGTAGAAGGCATCGTTCCGACCTCAGCCTAGTGATACTGTATTTCACCGCCTTTAGTAGAGGCGCCGTGGCTTAGTTGGTTAAAGCGCCTGTCTAGTAAACAGGAGATCACGAGTTCGAATCTCGTCGGGGCCTATGGTTGAATTATCTTTTTGCTTTTTTTTTATTGAAACTTAAACGCAAATTTTTATCGGACCATTTTTTTTATTAAAGCACGGACTCGACGTGGCTGTTTAAGGTTTTTTTTTATTTATTTTTTATTTATTGTACCAACCAATCCTTCGCAATTTTAAAAGCAGTTACTTCAGCATGACAATACCTATGTATGGTGCCACGTACATTCCAAGGTCTTTATTACCGGAAACCGTCCATTGACATAATCGTTAAAATGTAGAACGTAGTAGCTATGCGTATGTACGCGCGTAAAAATGGTAAAATATGTTTTATTTTTATGGTGTTCTATTTATTACGATTGTGGCACAACGACATAGAATACATAGATAACAAATACTGAAGTCTCTTAAATATTTCTTTATTTGTCACCAACAACAGAACGTTGTTCTTTACCGAGCAATACAACGTCAATGTTAAGTTTACCGTGAACAGGTTTACTGTAAATAACGCCTCTCCATTTCTTTCGTGGATGTTGTAGAGGCGACCTATGTTCAAATATTTTTAGACGAAAGGCTAACAACCTGTCATTATTGTACCTCATTTATCTAACTATTCTAACTTTAAAGAAAAAAAATTGCTAAATATACCGTTACCAATGGGATAGGCAGAGCACACGAAACGTTATACAGACAAATACATGCATGACTCTTTATATTTTTATAGGTTTTGAGTTGGCAGGTATAATAGTGACAGGTTGCTAGCCTGTCGCCTAAAATGTACCGGAACCTATTTCAGTCGCCTCTTATGACATCCACGGAAGAAATGGAGAGGTGTTGCTCTAAATCCGACCCTACACGGAATAATTGTGTTGTGTTGCCTAATTTAGGACTAGAATAGGTGATTACTATAAAGATTATCCACGATTAAACGATTATTGTGATGTTGAGAAGGTTATTCGAACAGCAAGGAATTCGAAGATTTATTTTCGCGATAAAACTGTGCAGGGTGTTATTTGTAATAATGGATAAATGTCATGGCCGCCGTACAATGGATCTTACAGCTAGAAAGCTTCTATACAATAGCTACCGTTCTCCAAAGGAGTGTATAACCACAGACTTATCGAAATAGATACCGCGAGTTCCTGTATTTGTATGAAAACCAAACGTGCCACTTTTTCTCTACCTGCTGTAACGTCATATGAGCGCTTTAGTGATGGGAATCGACAGTCCGAGTGAAACCGATTCAAAGGTGACGCCGCCTTTTTTAAGGTGTCCTGTCTCTAGGCAGTTAAGCCTAATCTAAGTGGTATGAAACTAAATGAATCGCGTCAAAGGTAGAGCATTGCTCTCCCTTTTGGCTCGCGAAGTACATACACTTGAGTCATCTATTTCGATATAAATCTGTGTGTATAACGTATAGTTATAAATTATAATTACCTAGCCCCAAGCCAGCGGCATCGTTTATATTACTTTTAGGTCTTAGTAATGAATCCTATAAATGGATAATAAAATGCGTTGCCGTATTTTTTATGCCGCATAATGATCGGTTATGGATTTATGACATTATGACAGTTTTTTTTTATCATATTTGCTCGTGGGATTTCATTTGAGTAGGTAATGACAGAAATGTATGGTGTCTGGTGTCTGGCCAAGGATAACGCGTATCCATTTATTTCGTAAGAGGTGGCTAAGGATATAGGATAATATATGGTGTGCTTTTCTGAGAGCCTACTTGCGTAAATCAAGTTTTAAATATAAAAAAAAAATTGTACACGTGATAATACTCATAACCAGTGATCGGATCTAGGATGCAATTTCGCGGGGTTTAGGTCCATAATATTAAGATGGATATGACTTACAACCCCGCGACTTTTATGATATTTTATTATTACTACAAAAAGTAAACAATTACCCATGATCAACCTCTTTTATTAAATGAAATGACCACTTGAAATAAGCAGTAGATAATGTCATGACTGATATATTGTCATTCATATTGAGCCCTGCGTATCAAATTCTCAACAATATCGACAAATAATAATAATTTCATTACAAATATCATTATTTAGACAATTCTAGTGTTCTTTATGTGTGCAAATATTAAATGACGCTTTTTTAAATTTTAGCCTACTATCCAAAATCTCGGAAAATCCCGAGGCACATCTACGATAAGCATAACGTTTAAGGTCGTTCACCCCAAATTGCATTCTAGATCCGATCACTGCTCATAACATATATATAATTATATAACGGCGCGTTAAGAAATTAATTACGATAAAGTTCAGATTGAATAAGATTGTCTGCCTAATTTATTGTTCGAATAGAATTATGTAATGTTTGCATAATCGAGGAGATGCTACTTATTTCTTATGCTGCATTTAGCAGGTTAATTTTATTAGAGCGAGTGGCAACACTCGAACGGGGTCGCAGATTGAAATAAGAGGGTTGGTCATTCAGAGTTGAACGGCCGAAGAGAAAGCAATCTGCAAACCCGTTAGCTCTGATTTTCTATCACTTTTAATTTAAGTAATCCATGTAAACTTACTGTCGATCGCTGCTTAGTTAAAACAAGTGTTACGTAGTCTATTCAACAAGAAGATTATTTACTTCCCTGCCGATCATGTCGGCGGATGAACCCCTGGGTACTCCGACATATATATAGAGCGAGTATACTTATAACAGCTAAATGGTATCAACGCTTTATTTTATGGAGGTATGGAGCTCTTTTATTACGAATGTATAACACAACCAGTATTTTAAATACTCCAGATATCAACAGTGACTTTACTAGTGTCTTACCACGCTAACTTTGCATTTAATTACATGGTAACACTGTAAATCTAACGCATACTATGTTCGTCATCTGACGTCATAATACAATGTTGCCAGATTATTTCAATGCAGAGTTAGTGTAGTCGGACTCTACTGTCCTTTAAACTTAATTAATCTTATATTGCATAACTTTTCGGTCGCCATTTTGCTTGCTGATTATCAATTCTATGACCTTTATCGTACAATCTTCAAAACCTTTGAAGGTTTCGACCAACAATAAAACTAATTTAAATTATTTAGACCAATAGCTCAAGGCTGCGACTTGTGGCCAACACAAAATCACCTTTAGGTCGATTTAACTAACGGAATATAATTTAGAATATGCAAAATGTAATTTAAAGTTAAAATGAATCATTAAATGGCCCATTAAAAGGAGTTAATTCACAATATTTTCCAAAAAAAAAAAAACCATTGATTCTTCTTATTGAGTTCGCAAACCTTTTTAAATGAAAAATTTAAAGTCCGTCAAAGAATTACACTCTGTTAAATAATCTATGATAACTTCAGTTCTATTAAGCGATAGCTTACTAGGGCTTACAATATTTTTCGCTTTAATAATTTCCCTTTTTTGCCCGGTTTTTCGTAACACGTTGTATAAAGTGAACTGCTTGGACCAACGCTCAAGTCGGCGCCAAGCAAATGAAGGATAACAACTTCCTTTAGCGGCCGTTCCTCTCATTAGCAGTAATTTCGTGTTAATGTTTATCAAATTAATTAAAAAGTAATTATTATTTCCCGCACGAGCGCCTCGCGAAGGTGCTGATAATGTTTAATTAAGATAATGCCGATTGATAATGGGAACTGATAAATTTTGAGCTCCAAACGTAGTGACAGCGGAAGCTATAGTTGATAAGAGCGTGGAAACCCTTGTTATCTACGAAGACTAGCCCCAATCACATATAGCAAAAGCATAGAATAGGTACCTACCTACTATGTACAGAAGGACTCCCGAACATTTTAAGGTGTAAAAATATTGCCGTCTCTTTCTGTCATTACCAGCTGCCGTAGAACTTTCAGGTCTCGCCGGCGGAGCGTACTTAGACCTCTCCTGTACATACATACATACATACATACATACATCACGCCTGTATTCCCAAATGGGGTATAAGCAAAGCACACAACGCTACACAGACAAAACGACGACTTTTTCACGTTTCGTGACTACTTCTAGTACAGGCGTCCTTTTTTAGGTTTTAAGGTGGCAGGTATAAGGGCAGGTATAAGGCAGGTGTGGTGCCGGGTTAGAATAGTACCTCCCCCTTTCTTCCCGTGGGTGTCGTAAGAGGCGACTCTGGGAAAGGGTCAGTGTATTGTGGGCGATGGGCTAGCAATCTGTCACTACAATATCACGTTTCACTATCTGGTTACCCTGAAATTGCTAAACGTGGCACTGGATTTTTGAATTTATGTGCTCTGCCTACCCCTCTTGGGAATACAGGCGTGAGAATATGTATGTATGTAAATGAACGGAGCGCTTCTCCGATGGCGCGTGTTTTACGCGGTCCATGGCGAAATCAAACGTCCTCCGAGGCTACGGTGTCAGGGTTAAAAATTGAATATTTATCGTGCCATGCTAACCTGTCAATGATGGAGTTCGACGTGTACATGCACATGACATGTTTACATAATCTGCAAGTCAAATTTCGTCCTGCTCGTCCTAATTTCTTGTGGAGCCGACCTGAAAAACACGTGTAGGTTTTATTATTTGGAACAATGGTTTTTACCTGAATGGTTATTGGATGGCACGACGTGTGACACGTATAATTATTCTGTGAACAATATCGTTTTGATTTAGTTTGATATATTAAGGTTAATATTAAAAAGCTAAAAGGTGGCCAGTGACTAACGGTTGGTACTGGATTAGACTAGAATTGACTAGATCATTTGAACATTACATACATAGGATAATGCTTGTATACTCAAATGGGTTTAATGGCCACTTTTAGCATGTTTTTTTAGGTTTTTAGTTCGCATGTATAGCAGGGAATGTAATAGACAGGTTGTAGGTTGCTAACTTGTCACCTAATATACCTTAACCTCTTAGTCACCTCTTACGACCAAAGCATTTTATTCATTTTAGACATGTTTCATTGAGACATTTACTGTTTAAACCTACACCATCGATATTTAAATAGAAATAGCGTATGAATCGAGGACGTAGTTCCCAAGAACAGATCTCCGTACCTGTCCTATGTCTTATAGTTTCAGACTTTCCCATACTGACCGATTAAAATGAGCAATCCTGTTTATGTACCTATGTTGTTATGTCAAGCAAAGTATCAGCATAATGCACCCATTAGGTTAAGTCGTCATCATAAGCTTTGTTTGCTTTGGTTAAAAGCTCACGAAAGTTCCCGAAAGCCCCGCCAAGGGCCCCCAAAGCTGCACCAATTAATGGGGTTCCGTACAAGTATGAATATGTGGTATTAGAGGAATGCGTAGCTTTCACTGACTTCTTATAACGACGTGTGATTTTGTTTGTGGCTCAAGTTCTTTGATTGGAGTGGTTTTCATTTTTTTCCGGAAAGGAGTAGGTAGAGTCCATGGTAGGTGACATAAAACTAAGACGATTTTACGTACACATACATACATATTCTCACGCGTGTATTCCCATGAGGGGTAGGCAGAGCACATGAATTCAAAAATCCAGTGCCACGTTCAGCAAACTCAGGGTAACCAGATGGTTAAACGTGATATTGCGGTGACAGGTTGCTAGCCCATCGCCCACAATACACTAACCCTTTCCCAGAGTCGACTCTTACGACACCCACGGGAAGAAAGGGGGAGGTGCTATTCGTACGATTTTACGTGTCTGGCAAAATTTTTAAGTTTGAAATTTACTTAAATATTTATGTACCTAGTCTTCTTATATCTCTCTGCAGTTAAAGGTGGAATCGTTCATTGACGTGCTTCTCAAGTGAAAAGCAATCACGCTCGGACTGTCCCATATGTTCCGAGATATCGTGTCTGTGACTTAGGAAATAGGTTTAGGAATATTTTAGGCGATATCTAGCAACCTGTCACTATTACGCCTGCTTTATGTTAAATAACCTAAAAAAAGTATATGCCTGAGGTGGCCACTAAACGCGAAATCATGGTTTTATCCACGTAGCGTGTCGTGTGCTCTGCCTACCCCGTTAGGGAATGCAGGCGTGATGATGTATGTACCTAATAGTAGTAGGTAGAGGTGCATTTTTCCTACGCCGCTCGTCGCTCGTCGCATGCGCCGCGGGGAATAAACGCAACTCGCTAAACCGTGGCGACTTAGAACATGTTTGACGCTGCCGACGGTACCAACAGGTGACGGTTGCCAAACGTACTAGGTTCAACGGGACAGTCCTATCGATATAATTATACTTTCGTAGTTTTTTTACATTAGTTGCCTAGTTCATCTAGTGCGGTCGCCGTACGCGTTTAAAACTACTTCGGTCAACTAACGTACGTCGTCCTTAATCTAGACGCTTGCCGCATGCGGTCGAGTGCCGTGTTCTCAACGCTGTTGCGGTCGCCGTATACGGCATGCAGGGAACTCCTTTCACCTGCGAAACCAATTTTTGTAGCCAATTTTAGTACCTATCAAAAAGGATAAACTGCAGGGGTTCTCAACCTTTTTTCGTCGAGCCCCCCCCCAGATCACAAATAATATTTTCATGCCCCCCCCCCATATTTTTTTCAGTGTTTACAATCAAACTAGCATTATTTTGACAACATTTGATTTTGTGTACATTGAATTTTTTTTTTCTATTGAAAACACAAACGTCTCGCGCCCCCCTTGAGATTGCTCTGGGGGCTCCGCGGCGTGCCCCCCTGGTTGGGAACTTCTGGGATAAAGGATACGATGCAGGAAAATAGTGACAGGTTGCCTGCCTGTTCCTAAAACATACCTATTCTTAGTCGCGTCTAAACCGAAACGGAAGAAACGGAGAGATATTATTCTATACCCGACACCCGAGCAATTAATCATAGTTCGGTCTATGTAACGTTTCTTATACCCTGCTTAATACATTTGTAAAAACAGTCGTATTTTCATGTGTACCAATAAAACATTTAGTAAATTAATAAATGAAAATTACAATTCGATGAAATGATGGCGACCCTTGCTTTGAAGCTCACCGCACCGTCGCGTCGCTTTCAAGCTCGCTTCGATCCACCATGCGCAAGCGCAAACCTAACTTGACCCCCCACACCCCTCAGTCCCCATACAAAGATACGAGCGGCAGAAATATCCCGGAGACCAACTTACACTGGTAGTTCGCTTCCGAAATTATGCGCGTTAATCTCTACACGGCAGTTTTTGTATTTTTTTATAATTGACGTGAGAACAAGCCACTAATTAAGAGGTTAGGTTTGTTGAAATGCGTTTAACAAGTACTTGTGTTTAATTTTATTGTTTAGCCCTTTTTGACAGAGTATGTAAATATATTTACAGTGAGCATGCGTAAAGAAATTGGTTAAGAGGTGGGATTTGAACCCACGGCTTTAACAATCCGTACCAATAAATAACTTATACTTTAGACCTTTAGGTACTTAAAAGATGGTAAACAATCTTGACTTGTCTTTTTATTGAAATACACAGTGTAAAAATGAAAATCGTTACACTATACAATTCAATTATGAAAGTAAATGATTTTTTCATACCTAAATTGTAAAATGTAAAGATTTTGATTTATAAAGTGTATGTTTAAATAAAAAGACACATCAACATTGTTTACCATCTTTTAAGTACCTAAAGGTCTCTAGTATAGTCAACAACATTTTTTATTTTATGTTTGTATACCTAATGAGGAAGTTTTATAAACCTAAAACAACTATGAGGCTCATGAGAAAAGAAAGGAATATACTTACGCATATTTTTATACCTAGATTAGCTCGATATGTTTTGGGCCAACTCGTGGTCACTGCTTGCCAACGCGTTTCATTTTGCTTGAGTTCATTCTAATACATGCATAACTGAATATCACGCCCTATTCGCTGCAGGGTAATCAGAGACAACAGAGTGTTACTCACTTTTGTTCTGACATAAGTGCTTCTCTTGCGTCTTTTAGGTACCACCATCATTCATTCATCTCGTCATATACCTACAAGCTCGACAGTCTCGGGTACTTCTAATTGAGCTTCATTTTGGTTTATTTGCGTTATTTTGGTTCATTCTAAAAGTGACAGTTTAACGTATGTATTCCTCACCAAACAACTAAATTATTCTTAAAAACATCAAAACCCGCCAACCCACTTTATTATAAAAACAGCGCATTTTAAAACACGGACGTAATCAAAACATGTTTACCACCTTTCAGTCAATGTGCGAGAAAAACACTTTCAAAACTTTATTTACTACGACCAGTCACTTTGCGTACTATAACTTACGTTACACTACTACCCTGAGATTAAAGTATGTAGTGCAAAAATTAATGTAAGGTATACATTGCGCGATTGTTCAAGATCGCTCGGCGAATCTAGTTGAGGTAATAGGCGCATCGGGGGCAAAGCGGAGAGGTGAAGTGCGACTGATCTACCAATAACATGTCACCGTCCGCCGGATAGACCTAAAAAAAGCGATCTTAACTCACCACGGGAACCACATTTCATTGCGTGCCGATGAGTGAAGAATTAGGTTCTCCCCGCAGCAACCGATGCGGTAGCCGTAATGACATACCGACGTCACATAAGACAAAAACGTAATTTTTTATACGAACTTTTTTAGTAAACTGTACCTTTTGCTAACCTTACTTCAATGTCATCCATCCTTAATATGTGTAACAAATTTCAAGCCAATCGGACCAACTATTGAAGAGTTCCCTCTTGAGAACACTTAACCTATTTTTTTAGTCGCTTCATACGACATCCACGGAAGAAATGGCGTTATTTTAAACATGATTCCAACAGGATGTAGTTTACCAAATTTCAGGTGAAACGGAAACTAGAATCGTCTACGTAGGAAGAGTGAAAATCATGGTTTTGTCTATGCGTACAGTGTGCTTTGCCTACCCCGTTTGGAAACATGCTACCTATGTACGAGGGTCAAACTGAAAGTTTCGGGAATAGAAAAAAATATCCAGTTAAAATGATCAAAAGTAATTTTATTGCTTTTGAAAGTATTCTCCCTTATATTAAATGTACTTTTACATACGTTCAAACCAGTTTTTGAAGCACTCATTGAACGCTGAAGGTGGGGTCGACAAAATGGCCGTTTTGTACGCCTCCACGGCATCTTCTGGCGCCTGAAACTGCTTACCACGTAACTTATCTTTGATTTTGGGGAATGTGAAAGAGTCATTGGGGCTTAAGTCAGGGTTGTATGGAGGATGGTTCAGTAATTCGAATTTTTCACCGTCTAGATAGTCCTTTGTTAACCGAGCCGTATGGGAGCTGACATTGTCATGGTGAAGGATGATGCGACGATTGAGGTTTTTTTTTCTCAGTTCACCACACACACTCAGCAAACAAATGGTTGCATACCAATCGGCATTGACTGTTCTACGGTCATCAAGAGGAATTGTAGCCACGTGACCCGATTTGGAGACAAAACTAGCCACCATCTTTTTGGCCGTGCTGCGAGAGCGAACCACTTTTGTCGGCTTAATCTCGCCTTCATAGGCCCATACTCGAAATTGGTTTTTAGTTTCAGCCTCATAGGCGTATATCCATGACTCATTATCCAATACAATACTAAAAACTGCATTTGAGCTTCTTCTGTTGATTTTATTTAAAGTTTCGGGGCACTAATCGACACAAGTCGTTTTCGGTTCGTCGAACAACTGATGAGGTATCCACCGGGAAAACAATTTTTGCACGCCTAACTCTTGCTGTAGAATAATTTGTATTTGACTCATTCCAATGCCCAGAGACTCCTGAATTTCCCGATATGTCACATGTCGGTCTTCCGTAATCAGTTGACGCACAACATTGATGTTTTCTTGGGTGACTGCCGATTTTGGTCGACCTTCACGCACATTGTCCATGAGGGAAACACGGCCACGTTGAAATTCCGAAAACCACCTGTATATTGTGGTCATCGAAGGGGCTTCATTATTAAAAGCAGCAATCATCCGGTCTCCACATTATTTTTGTGTTAATCCACTTTTAAAGTCGTAGTAAATCATAGCTCTTAAATTTTCACGTGACAATTCCATGTTGGGCAGCGACTCATCAAGTTCAAAAAACAATTGAAACCGAACCATTGTTTTTTTTTTCTATGTGGCCAGTGTTTTAAGATAAGGAAACTTTGACGATTGTAAAAAGGTATAATACGTGATAAAAAATGTTATTTAAATATTAGTTTCCCGAAACTTTCAGTGCAGCCCTCGTAATGCACCTATGTGAAAAGCACAATCAGCAAAAAAGTTCATCTAGTTGCGTGGTAGATATTTTTCAATCCACGTCCGTGGTTGTAAGACCATACAGTGCTCGACATTCAATTTGGCCAAAATTGAAAGATGCGCAAAAGTCGTTTTTTAGGTCTCTTTAGCGGTAAAGCGGGACGCGGGGGGCGCTCCAACCGCGCGATTGGTTCATTGTTGACGTTTGCCCCGCACGGCGCTCCTGTAAATTTTAGACAAGTCGGACGCCGAGCACAGCACGATCGGACTACGCAATGTAAAGCAATCCACGTTTATCTTCTTATTACTGTAAATTCGGGGTTCCACCGCGACTTGCAAGTGTTCTTATCATTTCAGTGAAAACCGCTCCATAAGTAGATAAGTTTTAATGAATTTTAATAAGGTGTTTACACGAAATGTGTCGAATATAGTCCGAAGAGATAAGGTAATCAGGCGACCGCGGTTGTTGAATTTATGCTATCTTAACTGCATTTTTTTGGTTGCGACTGACGTGTGCGCAGTGCCAAATGAGCCGCGAATAATGTGGAAACTGATAAGTTATAACTTTTGATTATTATTATAAAGTGCTTGGAAACAAAGTGACATGTCTGACAGTTTATACGGTCTACCAGATGAAGGTCGAAGCAAATGAATGTTTAGCAGTTTGACCCTCTTTATAATTTATTCGTATTATAACGACAAACTTTCCCATGAAGTTTTTTTATTAAGTTTTATGTAATGCAACTGGTTGGATTTATTAATATGGCAATTTTCATCCAACTTCGATTTTTTCTGCAAAAAACTATTTATCATCAAATACGATTACTTGGATACTAATTATATCTCAAATGGGGCAGGCACACAAAACGCGAATTTTAGGCGACAGGCCAGAAAGCCGTCACTATAGTAGGTATCTCAGAAGCTGAAGCCTAAAAAATATGCTGGAAGTGGCTACGAGACATGAAATTGTCATAGTTTTGTCTATGTACTATTTCAAGTGCTCTGTTTACCCCATTTATAAATATAAGCGCGTGTTTCTACGTTTGAACAAATTTTAGTTTCGTAATTCAAGACTAAATATTCCTATCGCTCGGTTGAATGGGACCGAATTCTTAGTCACACCTAATTAAAAAAAACTAACACAGTCCAAGAAGCTTCCACGCGCCCGCGGCCATAACCTGGTAACCTTGTTCCCTTCCTGCCTTTTGGATGGTAATACGGCACCAATGTACATATAAATGTACATATCAATGTACAGCGAACATACACATTCGCGAGGCGTACTCGCTCGTTAATATCATTTGCATACGTTTTTTTTCTACCTAGTTTCGCCCTTGGGTTTTACTTGTCTATTGACAGTTTTTTTGGTAGATAAGGAACTTGTAATGCTTAGAAATCTTTTGGTCAGAAGTAAGAGAAAGATATCGACGCGTGATGGAAATCTCTGATTTCTTACAAGAACTTCTTTTTTGATTGAAATTGTATGTGTGTCCTGTGTAATTTTGGGTAAGAATAATAACTCTCCATTTACTTTGTGGTTCTCATAAGAGGTAGCTAAGAAGGGTCACTGTTGTACGCCTTCCATCTGTTTCTAATCCTAAAATTATGCTTGATGAGGCTACAAACCGTGAAATAGTCATAGTCTTGTCTATATCACGCTTCGTGTGCTCTGCCTATTACATTCGGGAACACAGGCGTGGTTGTATGGAAATTGTAAGTAAGTAAAGACTATTGCACTAAACAAGCACAAAATACACACAAGATGGTACAGTAGAATACATTAAAATTGTCGCATTAGTGAGGACGAGTCCATTATCGATTGCTCTTCTTAGTCTTCTTAGAAAACGCCTTATGTGACAATAATTGTCTTTTGTTTTAATGCCCTTATAAATATGTACACTGTACAGCGACCTAATTATTGACAATATTATTGTGTATAATGTACACCTACATATTTTTTCATTTAAAAACTTCTTACATTTTTAGGTGAAGGTAATTTCAGGCGACAGGCTAGCAACCCGTCACTGCTTTACCTCTTAACTCAAAACCTAAAATGTTTGCTAGACGTGACTACGAACCGTGAAATGGTCATGGTGTTGACTGCGTAACTTTTCGTCTGCCTACCCTACCCTATCCTACTAATATTATAAATGTGAAAGTTTGTGAGTATGTTTGGATGTTTGTTACTCTTTAACGCAAAAACTACCGAATGGATTTTAATGAAACTTTACAGTAATGTAGCTTATACATCAGAATAGCACATAGGCTGCAATTTATAAAGATTTTGTTTGAATTTTCCAAAATATGTCGAGAAAGTAGGAAAAAATCTACTATCTGCTGGCTATTCTGGCGGGCGCTTCCTACTAATAATTTTAAAATCTCTTCTGTGTTAGCCCGAATATAACGCGTGCGCAGCCGCTGGCAAAATCTAGTTTGGAAATAAAGGCGTCGTTTTACGTAGGTACGTGTGAAAGTACTCATGATTCGATGTCTATCTATGTATAGTAGTGATAAGGTGCCTCTGGCGACATATTAGCATGAATAAAGTTTCGATTTTTGTCTCTTTTTAACACTCAGAAACAGAGCGAGACAGCAACATGCGCATGACACCAAATTTCAGCGCCCTTTTACAGACAATTGAGCAACAGACCGCAAACTCACGCGCATCCAAGACACTAAAGATTTATGCGCGCTGATAACTTTTATTGAGTTATTCGAGGCCGTACGGACAGACGAACGTATATAATAATAGACCACAAAATTTAATGTATTCAAGAGGTTGTTTCCTTGCAAATAGACGAATCACAAAGAACAAGTCAATGGACTTATGTAAGGTCGTCTAGTGCTGTGAATGACTAAATACCGACATTGTCGCCGGGATGACGACATATATGTATGTATGTATGTACATATTAAATACCAAGCACGTGTGAACGACGCCTGTATGCAAAACAGCGTCTACGAGTATTTGGCAAAAAATAAGACAAAGTATTGAAAACGAGTGTGAAGTTCTAGTAAATGTTTGTTTAGCTTTACTTTTATTCCTCGTCTGCTGTCGAGACAAGAGTCTGAAATAACAGCTCTCCTTTTTCTTCGACGTCGTAAGAGCCGCTTTAGGAAATAGGTTGAGGTATGTTTTAGGCGAAAGGCTAGCAACCTGTCACTATTATACTTATTGTATCTAATTAAAACTGAAAAATGAGCTTAAAATGGGTACGTAATGTTTTCTGTCAACTGTGGTTACAGGTTTTTTTTTTACGTGGAGTAAGCAAAGCACACGAATCGCTTTATATGTATAAGTACATAGCCGTTTTACATTTAATAGCCACTTTTAGCATATTTTTTGGTTTTTAAGCGATATAAAGATGCCTCTTTAGTAGATAGTGACAGGTTACTCGCCTATCGCCTAAAATATCTACCAGAACCAATTACCTCTGTCGTCTCGTCGACATCCACTTAAGAAATGGAGATATGTTGCTCTAAATTCGAGACAATACGGCTATTTAATGTAACGTATTGCACTCCAGGAATCCAAGATACAGGCTCAGCCTAGTTTGGGATCCGGTAGGTAAAACTTAACCTGTTTTATGTATGTATATGGTACTCAGATAAAGAATTTGAATTTATTTTTCATAAATAATCCGTTCTCTTAAAGTGATACATACTGCCAAACCCTTGTCGCTACTGGTTTGGGCGAGATAGTGTGATTTTTTTTGCGACATAAATACTTGCGTTGTTACCCTAAGTACTTAATCTATTGTAAAAAAAAATAGGCCAAGAGGCTCAAGACATAAAAAAATCCGGCCAAGCGTTTGTCGGACTCGCGCACGAAGGGTTCCGTACCTTTGACTAGGTACACGGGTGGCTACTGTGTGACCATTTTGATTTCAAGCAAAAATGGGCAAAAAAACATTTCATTTTTTATTGAGAGCCCCACTTAAACGTTGATTTAATTTCACTACTTATTATTAAAGTAAAAATCCAATCAATATTGTGAATATTCCAAGTGCCTACCTGTTGCCATTATTATGTTGCAAAGAAGGGCAAAAAATCGCATTTTTTGTATGGGAGCCCCCTTATATATTTTTTTATTTTTCTTTGCACTATTTCTTGTTACAGTGGCAAAATAAATACATACTTACATAATTTGTGAAAAAGATCCCGGTTGTTGTTGCTTGGTGACAGGAGAGGGCAGAGGGACAGACAGCGGAGTCTTAATAGGGTCCCGTTTTTACCCTGTTACTGCGGTACCCTAAAACGTTATCCGTTATAGCTACCACATGTGCGTACGTATAGTGCGTATATCACTGTTGCTATGCGCGAGCGCTTTACTTAAAGCCACAAGGCCAGTCTCATCTACTTCGGACATATATTTATATTTTAATGGCATATATTTGCAAATCGTGTTTGCTTGGGACGCTTTGTGATATCTAAGGTTCGATGCTGTATGTCGTCGCTATATGTTGAGTTGATGTTAATAATAATAAGGTATAAATGACATTACCTAAATTAGTAACCTCATTTTGCGATACCAAATACTTATGTGGCTTTAATATTTTACATTCCAATAAAAAAATATCTTGCTGTACTTAACCAAGTTTGCCACAACCACTTTATGTACTCATGCAACCGAATTGACTAATACTAATTTTGAATAGTTTTGATATTGTGACCGTAAATTGAGTTTCGTCGCGTTTGGGTATCGTCGTGCACGAGGTACAGTTACTAACTGGTTCATAATTGTAATCACTAATCAGTTCTATCTTTCAGTAGCTCCATGTAAGAAAGGCCTAAAATAGTGACGAAATGTGCCCTGCTTTAGTTTTGTAGGCGACATTCTCACTCGTACAGTTAGTGTACCTACTTCAATTAAACACACATACGTCATACCTGAATAGCGAAATGGGGTAATCAGACCACACTAAACGTTGCATAGAACCATGACCATTCCACGTTCCGTAGCCACTTTTAAAAAAACAACGTTTTCTATACTCTGCTTGCCCCATTTAGGAATATGTTGGGGGTAAGGCGTGATGTATGTGGTTGTGTGTATGTGAGTGTGTGATTGGTATTGAAACACCAAATTCGCATTCTACACGGACATCGGGCAAGGCTCATTAATCAACGCACCGAAAAGTCTCATTCCCACCTCTATTTTGCTATGCTGTCCTTACAGTCCATTCAGATTAATAAATGCGCAATAAAAACCCAAATTTATGACGTACACGTTGTATAATCAGCTGAAACGTAAATCGAACCGGGCCACCGCGGTACACAGATTAGCGGCAGTACGGTAACGAACATATACAGGAATGTTTCAGTGTTTTTGAACTGATTTTCTTGCGTAGTAACTAACAATAGATTATAGGTGGAACATTTTTGTAGTTGTTTGTCAAACATCTCTTATTTTAAACGCACACATACATATAATCACGCCTGTATTCCTAAATGGGATAAGCGGAACACGAATCGTTACGTAGACCAATCGATGACTGCTTATCTTCTCTAGCATATTTTTTAAGTTTTAAGCTAACAGGTACTATAACAGGTTGCTAGCTTGTCACCTACATACATCACTCCTGTACTCCTAAATGAGGTAGTCAGGGCACATGAATTGTTACAGCGTCAAAAGCATGACTCTTTCACGTTTCAATAGCACTACCAACATAACTTCAGGTTTAAAAACAGATGCCTAAAACATACCTGTGATATTTATATTTATTATTTATTTATACCTAAACCTATGTAATTCATCGCCTCTTACGACATCAACGGAATAAACCGAGTTGTTATCCTAACCCGACACCACACACGCTAAATAAACTCTACTAATTGTGATTATAAGTTTGATTTTTTTTTATTTCCTTGAAAGTTGTAATACTGTTTTACCTCTCCCCACTGCAGGCTGCGCGGGCGTCGTGAAAACCGGCCCGCCCTTGAACTAGTGCCGGCCTTATCGATAAACCGTGTAACTATGCCGCGCTAAAATTACGGTTCGACCGGGCCGGCTCTACTGGCGAATCTGTACCGGTACTAGGCACTTGCACACAAAACGGAAAGGTATAGAAGTCTGTCTATGTATGTACTTCACTTTTCGTTTACGCCCGGTGGCCGCCCTCGGGATGCCAATTGTGGCTTTGACTGTCGTGGTGGTTGTTTGGTTTTGTTGGTGCCGGGTTAGAACAACACCTCTCCATTTCTTCCGTGGATGTCGTAAGAGGCGACTAAGGAAATAGAGGGCGTGCTTTAGGCGACAGGCTAGCAAATGCCTTTTCATCTGTTTTTAAACATATATTATAACTAGCTTCTGCCCGCGGCTTCGCACGCGTTAAATTCGGGCTAACACAGAAGAGATTTCGGAATTATTATTAGGAAGCGCCCGCCAGAATAGCCAGCCGCCATTAGATTTTTTCCTACTTTCTCGACACTTATCGTCTTATTTTGGAAAATTCAAACAAAATCTTTATAAATTGTAGCCTATGTGCTATTCTGATGTATAAGCTACATTACTGTAAAGTTTCATGAAAATCCATTGAGTAGTTTTTGCGTGAAGGAGTAACAAACATCCATCCATCCATACATCCATCCATCCATACATCCATACATCCATCCATCCATACTCACAAACTTTCACGTTTATAATATTAGTAAGATTATGATAGAAGTAGCTACGAAACGTCTTGTCTAAGTCATGTTTCGTGTGCTCTGCCTACCCCATTTGGAAACACAGGCGTGATTATTTTACTGTATGGGTAACTATGCCGTGCTAAAATTGCAGATACGTATTAACAAAGGCCAAAAAATATGCCAGAAATGGTCGTGAAACGTGAAAGAGTTATGGTTTTGAATATGTGACATTTTGTATACTTTACCTACTATTTACGACAGGAATGATGTATGTATCGTATATACAGGTTGGAAAAATCGAATGCCACATGGATGGCAACTACCTTAAATATTGTAAATAGCACATTTTGTGTAAGAGAGACTTTCCTTTGTTTTTAAAAGCAATAAATTCTGTATTTAAGGATTTATGAAAAATCGCTAAAATTTACTAAGTATTTTATATGAATACTGTTTTATTTTGTGTGTTTTAATTTTTAGTTCTAAATTTTCATGGCCTTCCGTTATTCTGATTGTATTTATTATTTAGAGAAAAATGAACCTTATCAGTAACCCTTTCAATCTGCATCATAAAATAGGGGACGTTATTTTTTGTCACATTTGACCGGTTCGAGTCCCGACTGAGGCAAGCGATTTTTCATAAATCCTTAAATGCAGAATTTATTATTTTTAAAAACAAAGCAAAGTCTCCCTTACAAAAAATATGCTATTTACAATATTTAAGGTAGTTGCCATCCATGTTGCATTCGATTTTTCCACTCTGTATATGCAGTTTCCTATAACTCCACTACCTGATAAATGGGTCCAGCGACGTAATAACGCGCGCTAATCGCCGTCCCGTGCTAAACCGATCTGCTATATTTACCGTCTCGTAACATAGTGTAGTGTATCTGCAACACGTGATCGTATCTAGCCGGAATTAGATTCATTTAGATGGGGATTTCTTTGAATATGAGACTATCGTCATACTCACTTATACATAGATTTTTAACCTGCAACCTATCACTGTTGTTTCTCTTAACTTTAAACCTAACAAATGTACTAGAAACGGCTGAATAACGTGAAAAAGTTAGGGTTTTATCTGTGTAGCGTTACGTTTGCTCTGCCTGCTCCGTTTGAGAATACAAACCCTATGTATATATGTATTCAGGACAGGGATCGTTACCGGTATTACTAAAAACTAAAATATCTCCTTTAATTTGGAATTTTAGCTTGGTATTCCTAGATAGTATTCGGGTGCTATTCTAGTCGCATACAAACCATTGTCATAAAATCGATTGGCATAACACTTTAACCATAAAGTTGAAACTCATAATTTTTTTTTGGCATAAAGTGTACTATTGTCATAATGTTCCCTGTCATAATTATTTTTAGTCATAAATGGTTTTACCATAAAGACGAATGACATAATTTTGAATTGTCATAAAATGTATGGTCATAATTATTTTCAGTCATAATTATGGCTGTCATACATTTAACCAGCCATAAAATTGATGATTAACGACCAAAAATAGGTTAGGTTAGGTTAGAACTGTGATCTCGCATGAACCGAATCGCGGCCAAAAAAGTTAGTTAGGTTTGGTTAGAATTGTGACCTCGCGTGAACCGAATCGCGGGCAAAAAAGTAGGTTAGGTTAGGTTAGAATTGTGACCTCACATGAACCGAATCGCGGCCAAAAACGTAGGTTAAGTTAGGCTAGTTTATGCAAATTATTATGCGCAAAATAAATATGGCGAATCGTACATTATGCTTCGCATGTTTTATGCACAACCAGTTTATGAGTTTATACTGTATGCCCATTATAAAGTATGCGTATATTGTTTTATGCGAATCAAATGTATGCCATAAAACATTATGCTTAAAAATTTATGGCTTACTTCAGTTATGCTCAATGATGATTATGACAAAAATATGTATGCTTATAAAATGTATGACTTCAAACTTTATGCAACCCGATATGGACCCATTTAGGTAAGCCTACAAAAGTACGACTTTTTATGAAAAAATTGCAATAAAATACAAAAACAACTGAGATACCGGAATTAAATACCGGTATAAATGTATGAAAATAATACCGGTATTCGATCCCTGATTCAGGAGTAAATAATACATATACCAAGTTAGTAGCTGTAGAAAATACAGAAAATGTCATTTAGTTTCCAATTAAATCTTAAGCCCGAAAGGTGTCTGGAACGATATTTCTATATTTCTGTCACTAATTAAGTAATTACTTAGTTACAGGCTTGTTTTGATATTTCCTTTATACCTAATTTGAAGTGTGAAATTAAGTTGTCATAATTTAGACATTTTGTGTGGTGTAGGATTAAAATAACATCTCTCCTTTCTTCCGTTGACTTGTATCCGACAGCCGGAAAAAAATTATATCGAGATGTTTAGGGGAAACTCGGTTAATAGGACTCCTATGTAATGTTTCGTCTAGCGTCTAGATACATACATAGGTACATACATATTCTCACGCCTGTATTCCCATGAGGGGTAGGCAGAGCACATGAATTAAAAAATCCAGTGCCACGTTCAGCAAATTGAGGGTAACCAGATGGTCAAACGTGATATTGTGGTGACAGGTCTAGATACTTTGGGATTATAGGTTATGATGTATGCAAACGGTTTTTTTTTTTTTAATTTTTTTAATGAATGAAATTTTAATAATGAATTCCTCTTTCATATTTCGCCCTCCCTTTCTTTCCCTCACAATTCCATTGACCTTAATCTAAACACGGTGTCACAATAATTCCTCGAAAACTATAAGGCGTATGCCAAAATGTCGTGCGTAATTTTAACACCCTATTATATCCAAATATATTCAAATCGTCGCCAATATTCAAGGCAGCGCTTGCGCAAGGACCCGCGTGGCAACTGTTTCAGCGTCAAAAAACTAATGACAGTTACACACTTGCGCGCGTTCGCGGCCCAAAAAATAAAGTAAAGGTTTACTGAGTAGTATTTTTTCTATCCATGCCTTGGCTACGAGAAGTGAGCGCGAGTGTGGGGGGCTCTTAGTCGAAAAATAGTGCGTAGAACACGTAGGCTATTCGAATTCAAGGCGGCGCCGGCCCGCAATATATTCGCGGACGAGACTCAAAATTGTCGAAGGGCAGGGCTGCTCCGGGTTCCGTGTGGAATATTTAAATTGGAAACTAAGGATTCTAGGAAACAAGTTGTTGCTAAGGAAATATATTGAGGTGGGCTTTTGGCGACTGCCTAGCAACCGACACCTTCTCAAATTTAAGACTACGATTTTGCCAGTGGCTAAGTGAAATACAGAAGTGGCTAAGTGAAGTATGTAGTCCAAGTTTCGTGTGCTCTGCCTACCCTGTTTTAGAATAAAGGCGTATGTTACTACTATTCTTAGTATTTTAATAGATTTCCGGCGTTTAAAAACTCGGTAAATTGTGTTTTTGTAACATTTTTCACGTCTTTGTAATATTTTTCGTATGTCGATGTCTGTGAAATTTGGCTTATTTAATACAATGGCATATCTATTGTTAGATTAAGCATTTACACCCACTTTAAAAAAAAATGATTTAGATTCTCGCGAAGAAAGAGTAACTTATTCGTAGACAAAATTTTATTCTCATTTGGTTGTATGGAACCTAAATAGTTTAGGTAGTGTTTAGGCCGAAGTCACGGAGAACAACCCTTTGGTTGTAAAACTAAATCAGAATCAGATCGGAAAATTAAAAGGCTAGCAGAATCTCTCCAATGTACGCTTTAGGAATTGCTAACAGATACAATTTCATTGAGGAAAGTCAGAAATAATACTTGCCAGTTCTTGGTAACTATTGCCCAACTACCATGTTATATGTTAACACGATATATTTGCCAACGGTACCCAAGGAATCTTCCACGAAAAGTCGCGCGACGTAAAGCACGTGAAACTAACGCAGACGCCCACTATTCTACGATCTGTTGTTACAAACCCATTCGTCAATGCAGACAGTTCACTCTGCACAAAAAACGTTGAAAATTCCATCGGTTTTTTCATCGGTCAATAGCTTTTTGATCGTCGTAGTCCAGTTTGCGATCTGTTCAAAATTCTGGGAGACTTTGATGTTTTATTTTTATGTTATATATTTTATTGCAGTTCAAATGTTAGCTTAGTTGGTGGTCTAGTCTAGGCTGTCATAAATCATACATAAATCGTATAATTTGTAGCCTATTCTCAAAAGCTTGACGTCGACGGTTTATTTCGAAGCGTGGTGTGTATGTTACGTTGGAATTTTTATGCGTTTTCATTCGTCCCGTTTTCAACAAATCTATTGTCATTTTGAGCGGTTATGTATCCAAGTGGCTCCGCCGTAGTAAGCTTTACCCCAGTCCCACTGACCCAAATATAAAACCAGCTCAGATTAGACAAAAGACGCAACTATAATTGAGGAAGCCGACGAATTTATCGGCTATTTGGCCGTTCGCCACTACAGATTATTGCGTCACTATCATTCTTCTACAAACTTATCCTCGCACCCGGAAAAATCTAGAACTAACCCCTCGTCCTCAAGTTTTGTTGATACCCTTAGCCGACAGCGACGAATGTGACAGCACGCCTATGTTTGTCAAAATTCGTTGTTAATGTAGGAAACTATTGGATTCAAGGCAAGCGAAATGTCTCCCGGTTTTTTTTCGCGATAGTGTATCGGAATGTAATAGTCGGAGCGTAATTGATTATAATGGCACGGTCGTTAATTTCAGTCTGTTAAATTGGTTTTGGTTAAGTGTAATAAATCAGTTCTAGAGGAATTCGAATCGGATCTAGTTGGCCACTTAGATTTAACTAAACGTGATCACATTAATTAAAGAAATGGCGAAACAGGACGAGTAATTAATAAGGCGTAATTTAGCACCTTTAAAAGTATCGCCGTTTTATTTTTAAGTTATCGAGCTACGAGTTTTTATGCGCTACTTTAATACTTTTATTGGAGACCATAAAGAAGGCGAGCAAATGTATCACTTCATGATAAGTGATCCACAGGACCTGAAAGATTGCGTATGCGTTGTCTATCCAAAGGTATAAATACCCCTATTAATTGTGATCATCATCATCAGCTATTTGTCGTCCACTGCTAGACAGGAACCACTCTACATGCCACTGAGCACTATCTGAGCACTCTTATCTAGCTCTAGCCAACCTTGCGAAGATCATCACTACAACGAGTCTAGGACACCTATAAGTATTTTTTAAATAACTCTTATATCGCTTAGTACAAAATTCGACATATCTAAAACGGGTAGGTACTTTGGTTTATATTTATAAAAGGAATAAACATTGTCTTTGATATTTCCAGAGTATTGGCAATTTTGCAGACCTCTAAATTTTGAGACAACTACTATCCCATATAGAGGATAGTTGCCTCAATTATGCAAATTACGTTTACGTTGTATAAAACGACTACTATAATAGTCTTTACGTAGTTTATATTCTATAACTTTTATGATGTCATCATGGGGTGTGTATCATGATGTCTCTGTTCGTGGCATACCTACCTTAAACGTGTGATCTTTGGTTTTGGTTTAACAAGAAAATAATCAGACTTCTGGTCGTCTAATGATCACACGACTACACTATTGCCGTGACGACAGCCGACAAAGGTAGGTAGTGGAAAAGTCTATAAAAATCTAATATCAGTCAGTCGGCACACTTCCAAAAGCTATTTAATTTGCGTCATGCTAACTTAACGCTATTGATATGCGCGTACGCGACTCTTGTGTGTATGTGTGTGTATTTTAGGCTAGCAACAGTCACGCACCATACTGACTTCTTTTTGGCGCTATTAATTGTAAAATTCGTTGCAGAAATTTGAATTTACGAGGCGCTTGAAAAAATTGGGAAGTATCGAGATCATTGATGATAGAAAATAGTTAGCATTACTTAGCGACGAAGAAAGTATGCTAAGGTATGAGTAAGGTGACAGACTAGCAACCTGTCACTGTTATACTACATTATCTTGCTGAAAATCTAATAAAATACTAAAAATGGCTGTGACTCGTGAAATAGTCATGTGTTTGTCTGTCGTTTAATGTGCTCTGCCTACCCCTTTTGGGAATGCAAGTATGAATGTATGTATGTAGCTATGGATGTATCTCAATGTTTTCGTCTGTATCAACTCACAAACAGTTGCAAGTGTTGCAACATGAACTAGATACTCGTAGACGCGCAAAAATGTAGAAATGTGGAACAAAATAAATAAACATGACATCTTTAAAGTGTCCCTTCCTATTAATAAGTCCCGTGAATGGACGCCGGAATTTCCCTCACCCATTGACCTGTGACGAGAATAGCGGCGCCTGCGCAGCTCCCGCTCACAACACTTAGCACGGCAACACACTAGTCTAGTCGCCTCACGCGCGGGATAATCTACATATCACTTTCTGACGTCTCTAGTTAGACGGTGACTGGTATACGCTCTGTCGTGTTAAGGCGGCAGAAGGACTAGCTACTCTACCCGTATTCACACGGTTTATACGTAGACATCACACCTGTATACCCAAAAGGGGAAGGTAGAACACACGATTAATGTTTCTATACACTATGGCACTTCTTACCAACTTCTAGCAAAATTGTAGATGTAGACGTAGAAGAGTGATGAATTACACGTGTTTTAGGCCACAGGCTAGGTCACTTAATACCTCTTTCATTTGTTTTTCAACTTAAAATTATGCTAGAAGTAGTTACGAAACGTGAAAAAGTCGTGGTTTCATCTGTCAATATAGACCAGGTATAAAAAATGTATCTTGAATATATGTTCGTGATATAAGTAGTTATATAATCATCAAATATAACATGACTCATGTATGTTTTTTTTTGTTTCAGGTAATTTTACGTTTTCAAAGTCAACGAGAACGGACCAGTTTTTACTCGTAAATACATGCGACACTTTTTAAGAAATTTTAATGCTGAATCGGTTAGTATTTGCTGTCTTAGTACACTGAAAAACAATCAAACCTGGTCAGCTTATAACGTTCTAAAATTACAGGACTATTGTCTTACGCGCTCGGATTCACGATCACTTTAAATTCGACAAGTCAAAACAAATCAGGCTTTAAAATTGAAGGACATTGGTACGCGTAACGTCATGGCAGTCGAAACCTAACTATGCCTATTCACTTCTGAAGTCAACTGAACGAATAACTTACTGAAAGAAATCGTTTCGCACTAACGAAATGATAGTTGGGAATCTTACTGACACGTTTGGGATCGCGATCGCTTTCCCCCGTCAAGCCCATGCAAATTCCAAGTTAGACAATATTCTTGCAGGTCCTTTTTCATTTAAATCTACTATAACAGAACGCCCCCTAAACGCATGGAAAACAAGACACAAGCCGCCAAATTCCACCCCGACAATCGGCATCAATTTCGGCGGAGTTCAAAGTCGAATATCGCAAAATGTCATAACTGCGAAATTAAAATGCAGTGCTCTGTGTAATATCTCTATCCGATAGCGCCGCTAAGTCCCGGGACGCGAAGATATTTTCGCGATGCTTCGCGTGCGGCCAGCGAACGCGCGGGGAATAGGGTAGGCCTATTTCTTTGACACCGTCATCAACAACTTCAGACGTCTTCTGGACAATGGCTTCCCTTACGCCACAATGAACGATAGCTAGCCACTTGTATCCCTCATCATAATCATCAGCCTGTGCTCGTCCGCTGCTGTACCATAGGCCTCTCTGTGCCATCACTCTGAGTCTGAAGACCACCTACGTATTTGCTGATCGATGGTCTCAAGAACTGGTGTGCGGTGGGCTGTATCTATAGTTTTGGTTCTCTGTCGCATCACCTCTTTACAAATTCGGTCTTTCAGATAAACTCCAAGCATAGCCCTCCCTGTCCACAGTACGTCGAGCTACTTTAAATCGGTTAAATACCTTAACAACGCAATGATTAAGCTTAATATGTCATCGCCCTAGAAAATATTTGAAGGAATACATTCCTTGATTTCTAGAAAGTTGTAGGTTCAGTACAGCAATATATGTATGCAGGCCGATACTCGAACAGGATAGAATACCTGCCATTTTCTGACTTATCTAGTTAGCAGTGACAGGTAAATATAGACTACGTCGCGCGCATTTCTACTCGTGACTTGCTGTACTAAGCCGGCTGGTGATAACTCAGTGGCATAACATTAATCTCGGCCTCCGAAAAAATATCACGCTACTCGCTCCTGATCCCAATCATGCGCGTTTTCGTGAGTATTAGAACAACACATCGACAGCAAAAAGCGTAACATCTACCGCCTTATCATTAGCCAACTCGTTGCACCATTAGAGAGATTGGTGTGTATGAGTCCTCAATCAAGGCAACAGTCCTCACCACGAAAACTCTTATTTTTATTCTTCTCCTTTGTGACTCGTGTTTCGATCGTAATGATGACACCTGCCGTACAGATTAGGCAACAGGCAGTGGCTCCTCAGCCCCGCGGGTCCTATGGCCCCACCCAAACGAGGAATCGATCCCGCCATAAATCGGCGGCCGACACGCCGCGAATACCATTACGACGCGCTTATTGCTCGCTCGGTCGCGGCTGGGGACATGGCTCTGAAAACACTTTTTTTTTGCGCCTTTGATAAGAGGCACACAAAAAAAACAAATTTAAAAAAAACGACTATATTCCTAAATGGAGTAGTGAGAGCTCACAGAACGTTACGTACAGAAAACCATGATTATTTCAGGTTTCAGGTAAACATTGAAGAGGTTTAACGGTGATAGGTTGCTAGCCTGTCGCCTAAAGAATACCTAAACCCACTATTCTTTAGTCGCCTCTTACAACAACCACGGAAGAAATGAAGAGATGCAATTCTAGACCCGACACCACACGGGATTATTAAACAAATGAGATAAAATAAATAAATGTCACGGGACATTGTAACACCAATTTATCCAGTCTCAAACTATCCAAAACCTGTACTACTTACTAGGCAACGGGTTAATATTCTTAATTTGTATATCGATAATTACATACCTATACAATATACATACTTAATTGTATACATATTAAACAGCCAAGACTTGATAGCAAACACTCCTTTTAATCACACAAGTATCTGCCCCGACGGGGAATCAAACTAGAGACCTCAAGCATTGTAGTCAGTGTCTCAACACACTGGGATCCCACCCTTTAGTACCATAATAGGTCGCATAATAGTGACATTTCCATCACCTCTTACGATATCTACGGAAGAAATGACGAGATAAATGAACAGTGGATAAAGATACGAAAGATATTAAAAGACTTTCCACAATAATTCGACTTTTAATCTTGACCTTCAAAGAACAGCCGGTGTAAAAATATCCCCTTTAATTCGGGGCCTGCGCCTGAGCATTGTTAACGGTAATAGGCGAGTGACAAATCGGCTGTCGCTCTTTTGTTTCGCAAATAAACCGCATCTCAGCCGAAGTGCATTTTCACGCCATGTGGTTTTAATAAATAAGACAATTTTTGGGGGCCCGTACTCGCGATGTTCGTTTTTTTTCTATTCAAAATTCGAAATTCAATAACTTTGACTTACAAAGAACGGCTAAAATGCCGGCAAATTTTAATTCGAAAAACAATTACGCATCGGCGTCACAATAGGTTGTTCCAAATTTGAAATGTTTTTACTTTTTTCTTTAAATCGCAACCTGTTTTAAAATTTTGACCCCTATTTGGACGTCTATATGCGTACTGTTCATTAATGTATTGAGCTACAACACCTTGAAATTTGAAACTGAATTAACTTAAGTATTCATTATTCCAAGACAAGATAGAAGGCACCTGAAAGACCTTTTAAACGTGAGGCACAAAACATAACGCCCAACAAATATTTGTTATGCTGAATATTTATGAAACTCCTGAAACTTATAATTAATTTATCATAGAATTTCATTATGCCTTACCTTTTTAATTCTCGGCGTAAAAATTGAGAAATTCGTGTCTCTTTGACCCTGTAGGTTCTACGAATGTATCAATATGAAGGAGATTTTTTTAAATCTATTGATATTTGCAATTAATAAAAATAAATCTGGTTACCCTAAAATTGCTAAAAGTGGCACTGGATTTTTAAATTCATGTACTCTGCCTACCCTCTTGGGAATACAGGCGTGTGAATATGTATGTACTCGTATGTAAATAAAACTTGATTATAAACATGTTGAGACAATTTACACAAATTACCTAGTGCTATACATAAGTACGTAACTGGACATACAAGACTTGGGAACAAACATTTGTAGTCATCGCACAATCATCTGCCCTGACCGGGATTCGAACCCGGGACTTCAAGCTTTATAATCAGGTTGAGACTGTTGAGAGTTGAGTAGGTCAGGTGAAGTATTGTCAGCTGAGTTAAGTCGTGGTGGTTTATCCAGTAATTTTAACTTCACGATTAAGTATGGGTCATTTTATGTATGTATGTAACACTTTATTGTACAATATAAACATGATAAATTAACAAGCACAGAACAAAACACAAGTACAAAGGCGAACATATCCCTTAAGGGATTTTCATAAAAGTTGTTCACTATTTTTTTCCTAATTTGGCAAAAAAGAGCCAAACCTAAAAAAAAGTATGCTTGAAGTGGCCACCAAACGTAAAATAGTCATGGTTTCGTCAAGACGACATTGGCACTGTCATTTTAGTATCTGAGATTCAAAAACAGACCTTAAATCTGTTAAATGATTTCATAGGAATATTGAATCGTTCAATGATATTACATCAGCAGTATTCTCAATGAACCGCTGCTCTACAGTCCGAGTCCCCGCTTGGCCGCGTTTTAATGCCCGCACACTCACCGCGATATTTTATTTAACGAATGCACCCATTCCGAAACAATTGTCCGCACAATTTGGCACGGCGGATATTACTTAACAATTCTTTTTACTGTTATTATCATAATGAAACATGCGCGAGAAGGAATAGTGTGTGGGGTTCCGTCAGTGGACATTTTGGGATGGATGGTGAAATTGGACAAGCTTTCGAATTGTGATCAACATAAAATCACGCCTATGTTCCCAAAAGGGGCAGGCAGAGCACACGAAACATAAAATAGACATAACCATGATTATGACTATTTCACGATTCGCAGCCACTTCAAGCATCGTTTTGGGTTTGAAAACAGATGTAAGAGGTAGTATAATAGTGACAGGTTGCTAGCCTATCACATAAAGAAAACCTAAATCCATTTCCTCAGTCACCTCCTACGACATCCACGGAAGAAATGGAGAGGTGCTATTCTAGACCAGACACCACATTTATGAACTGATTAATGATAATGTCCCAATATTTAATCTATTCACGGTTTAGGTCACTAAGGATAGGAATATGATATAACGCCCATAGGCTTTTGCATTAGTACGCTGAAGTGGCAATGGGCCGGATGTCGGGAAAAACTGATAGCCGTTGAAGCAAACGACTTATTGAGTGGAGACCACGGATTGGCAAAGTCGTGCGAACGGAGGAGTCACGCGTAGTACGCGTTTGGCAGAAGCCGCTGTAGCTCTTAGGTGAAGAACTACGGACTAGTTCTACTACACACTACAGACTAGCTTGAGGAAATAGGTCACCTCATCGTATGCGTTCACCATCGCCCTTAGACATACGCCATGCCAGACTGATTGCAGATGCGTTGCAAACCCAGAGGACTGAGGTGTGTAATCGTATTTTTTTTTTCAATTTCGACGCAGAAACTTTAGGTACAGAGTTTTTATTTTTGACACTGCCAAACTAATTTTTCGATTCTGTACGCAAGACTGGCATCGTACAAGAATTTATTATGCATATTTGAATTTCAAGCTAGTTTTCTAGGCGTCTAAGGACATAATTATGTTAAGGTAAATTTTAGGCGACAGGCTAGCAACGCGTCATTATTGTACCTGCCACCTTAAAACCTAAAAAAATATTATGCTAGAAGTGGCCACAAAACGTGAAATAGTCATCGTTTTGTCCATGTAGCGTTTTGTGTGCTCTGCCTACCCCGTTCGGGGATACAGGCGTGATTGTATGTATGTATGTTTCTATTTAACCGGCTCCGTAACATTCCCTCTGCACTCAGCGTATCCCGAAAAAATCGCCGAAGATCACGAACCCATCAACATGTAACGTTATGACGGGACCACCGGTTTGCAAATGTTTTTGTTGGCGGCAACTCAAAAGAGACGAGACGGTCATCGCTCTCACCTGGAACCCTTTGTTGTCTGGGCTAGATTTAGGCACAGAGGTCTGGGTCTATAAAAAAGTGCACTGTGGCATAAGATAGGTAGAGAAGTTGATCTCCATACGGGGCAGCGCAGACGACAGACTTTTTTGTGCGATCGAGTCTGCGGAGCAATAAAAACTCTGAATGGAAACTGTCAGCGCGCCATTCAAAAATTTTATTGCTCCGCAGACTCGATCGCGCAAAAGTCTGTCGTCTGCGCTGCGCCTACGAAGTACGCTCGGGCAACAGATACGAATCGTATGTCTCGAAACAGTTGAAACCAGTCCGAGTACGGTGGCTGTCCGCTTGATACCTACGCGCGCTTTTGAACTAGTCTGCAACCTTTTCAAAAGTTAACTACCGGAACTGTGAAATAGGCTAGATGACTAGAAAAAACTATTTAGTCCGTCAGATAGACTACGAAAAAGTATTGTACCCATATTTTATCTTTTATTTGACAGACGAAAAATGACGATAATACAGAGCCTAAAAGTTTCGCGTGACGTCACGTTTGAGTAAAAATTGTACTGATTTTAACTCAAACGTGACGTCACGAGCTCCCACTCAGGAAGTTTGATGATCTGTACCTTTGTCGCTGTTTAATTATTTGATAAACTAAAAAATATGTGTCTCATTTTTTTCCATAATCTAACTTACGGACTAATAGAATGATATATTTTTAACCTTGTCATCATCCCTATTGTAACAAGTATCCGAAATGTAATGTCTTGAAAGTGTTATCCAATAGAACTAGATCACTGCAAAAAAACTACCTACGTGAGAGAGCGAATTTATTACACTTTAAAATACAACAATCATGCAATTCGTCCGTGTGCCTATGTCGAATTCGCAGTAGAGGTCCCATATCTACCAAATTTGATCTTCAGATCTCTAGTTACCAAATGAACTAACCTACTTTTGCGAAATGAAACTTATTTCTATCGAGGACGAAATAATTATTTGTTTTTTTTTTTGTCACTTGTTAGTATGTTTTAGTTCCTGATTTTTTCTCTGTCTCTTTTTGAGTGACAGCAGGGGTGTCCTGAAAACTAGTGTCGCGTTTAGCCCTCAGGCTAAATCTTCTCTTACTGTTTAGGCACGCAAATCGTTTTTTCAACCTACTTATCTTCGTCTGTATGTGTCTCTATACTTAGTGGTGTAACAACTAACAACCTGATATAACAACGAGTGAGCTCCTCTAATAGTGCGTTTCCACTGGCGAGGCGAGACGAGATAGGACGAGGCGGGAACTGAAACGGTGTCATCTTCCTTTCGTGATGGAGGAAAAATCACCTTATTTTTGTCCCGAATGCTGGCCATTGGCTGTAACACGTGTCCCTAAAAAACCCTAAAGGCAATCACAGTCCTATTATAAAGCAGCTAGTCATCCATGACGTGACTGGCTTATTGTCTGAGATTGTTAAATTGAAACGTTTTTGTCATCTGCAGAATCTATCCGTAATACGGAAAATCTTTCGCTTTCCATTATTTTCTAGTGACTTAAATATAAATAGTTTTTAGGGTCGATTTGACCAAACAAAAATAAAGTTGTGTTGTGGAATAGGTCAATCTTACCCGCTTCTTACATACATACATACAATCAAGCTTATTGAGCAGGCAGGGCACACGAAACGTGACATAGACAAAACTATGATTATGACTATTTCACGCTTCGCAGCCACTTCAAGCATAATTTTATGTTTTTAAACAGACGGAAGAGCTAGTGTAGGTAATATAGTTAAAGTTGTGTGCCTTGGCCGTTGAACATTTTTTATACGTTAGTGGGTACAACTCAATTTTGTTAACATGTAATTTTGCAACTACCTTGTTTGTTACGCGAGATAACAGCCCATACTGGTATGGGTAATTGGTATAAAGTGTTCAACGGCCAAGTCACACAACATTAACTATAATAATAAAGAAATCGCAGTAAGGAACCTTAGACTTGGCACAACTATGTCTAGATTTCATTACTTTTTAGAGATAAACAAGCAGCTTCAACGAGACTTGGGTAGATTTTTTACAGAATGTTTTTGATGGGATTTCACTTCTTTTTGTAGAAACGTGAGCATATTCATTAATTATGTTAAATTTTCTTATTTTACACATTTACTTATTTTTGAAAATTATCTTTTTTTTCTTTTTTCCGGTTTTGATCTCGTACAGTAGGAAGTTTTTCGTATTGCCCATTCGCGGTCCTTAAATTAGAAGATGTGTCTCTCTACGCTGGATTTTTGCAATTACAGTCGATTTTTTTTATGTACCAGAGCAGCTCAGGGTCTTCATCAGATACTTCAGACCTCAGATTTTTGACATCAAATGAAGCGACCCACCAAGTTGAATATTTTTTGTAAAAGAAGTGTGTCGATCTCTATAGTAGTTTGGTCGGGCTCTAGTGTTTTCACCAGGTACTCCAGATCTTCGATTATCCTAGTTTTTACATTTTTCCCTTTATGTAGTCGTTAATCCCTAACCATGTACCAAATTTCAGCTCTCTGAGTTAATGGGAAGTACCAGTTCTATTTTGATGATCATGAGTGAGTGAGTGAGTGAGTGAGTGAGTGAGTGTCGAAAATGCGAAACTTTGCTTTCGCTTAACTTCGGAACTGAATTACCTACAGACTTGAAATTTTGGATTTTAATTATGTGGTTATAGTTCACTGGATGAAAATTTCAGCGTCCTAGTATTATTCAGAGGTTCTCAAATAGGGGCCTGAAAATGCCGCGAAATGGTTCCAGTAAAGGATGGTACGGCAGTGCTTGCTTTGCGCTCGACTTGGTGGGGGCACTGCTGTGCCCCCTGATAGATTACTAGGCTATCGCCTAAAGTAGGTGTACCTAAACCTATTTCCTTAATCGCCCTTATGACATCCAGGGAAGACAAATGGAGAAGTGTTATTCTATCCCGACATCACACAGGATCCCCGCTTCTTTCATTTCAAAAATTGATTTTCTTCGAAAAATCCACAATACCATGACTATTTCACGTTTAGTCCAATTTTAGCATACCTTTTGACACTACAACCGCCGCTATCTTGACGATATTCGGTATGAAGACAATTTGAGTCCCAAAAAAGAATACAGGCCACTTTTTATCTCGCAAAAACTCTACTTTTGGAATAAGTTCCCAATTAAAGTTGAGCTCTCGTGGATACCGTCGCTCGTATTAGACAGGGGTCAACTCATTGGTGAGAACTTGGGATAGCGATAATAGACACCCACGCAGAGCCGCGGGCAACGCGAAAGTTTACTAAGGAATTAGGTTAAGGTAAATTTAACCTAATCTAACCTTTGTGGCCTTGGGATAGAATAGCACCTCTCCATTTCTTCCATGGATGTCGTAAGATGCAGCATTCAGAGGCAAACATTGGAGCTTAAAATGCGGTAGGCAGAGCACACGAAAAATTACACGTTTCGTTGCCACTTCTCGCATGTTTTTAGGTTTCAAAATTAGAAGCACTTTGGTGGTGGTTAAGTCGCCTCTCACGACATCCACGGAAGAAATAGGTGTTACTCTAAACCCGACACACGATAAGTACGCCTAAGGGGCAGCGCAGACGACAGACTTTTTGTGCGATCGAGTCTGCGGCGCACAAAAAGTCTGCGTGGATTGTATGCATTGTGCGCTGGACTTTTTGCGCGTCGTGTGCGTAACTGCATATAATTCCATAGGTTCTATTTTCACAGACTAAAAAGTCCGTCGCGGATAGTCTGTCGTCTGCGCAGGGCCTAAGGGGCAGCGCGACGACAGACTTTTTGTGCGATGGGGTCTTCAGCGCACAAAAAGTCTGCGTAGATTGTATGCATTGTGCGCCGGAATTTTTGCGCGATGTGTGCGTTACTGCATATAATTCCATAGGTTCTATTTTCACAGACTAAATAGTCCGTCACGGATAGTCTGTCGTCTGCGCAGGGCCTAATCCCTATATCGTGTACGAAACCTGATACCTTTCTTTCCTTGGGCCTCCTTAGGCCTACTTGGGCCTTGCAAATGTCCTGAGACACATAAATCAGTCATTCATGTTTTTTCACTCAAACCTGATAATCGGGTGGCAAGCGAACATCAATTTGGTTCGACGGCAGACGCCCTTCGGTGTCCCGTCTGCCCTCGCGACCTCCGCCCTTCCCCAGAGTAGGGACACAGAGGGGACACCGCTTAGGGCTTAAGGGCTCGTAGTTTAAATATCCCCATATTTATATGTATGAACGCGGGACTTAATCACGATTTTATTTACCTTCTCGACATTTCGGCCGCGTTACAGCGACCGCGGTCACGAGTTGACTGAAACAGAGCGCGACGTTTGCTTCGCAGCCCGGGTTCTTCGAACTACCCGCACTTGATTTTCATCAGTAACGGCTCCTCGAACTACCCGCGTTTTATCAATATTGTCCACCGTTCCACTATTACACCGACACACAACACTAACAATGTCAGACGCTCGCATCGAAGAAGTAAATAAAGTAAGTAAGTATTCGTCGAGAAGGTAAATAAAATCGTGATTAAGTCCCGCGTTCATACATATAAATTGAGTGAGAATCGCGAAAGTTTAAAATATTAAATATCCCCGTCCGTAAAAATATCTGTTCCCCGTGTGGTGCCGGGTTAGAATAACATCTCCCCCTTTCTTCCCGTAGATGTCGTAAGGTCGACTCTGGGAAAGGGTTAGTGCATTGTGGGCGATGGGCTAGCAACCTGTCACTGCAATATCACGTTTAACCATCTGGTTACCCTGAAATCGCTAAACTTGGCACTGAATTTTTGAATTCATGTGCTCTACCTGGGAATACAAGTGTGAGAATAACGGTACACTCGACCAAGAAATTGGTCTACCCCCTCAAGATCGATATTCGTTTGAACCTCATGAAACAACAAGGTCTATTTCCCCTAGCCATAATATTATGACAGTGACAATGTCCACCTTGTGATAATTTTGATCTCACAGAAACTTTTGTCAAAAGTGGTAGACCACTTTCTTGGTCGACCGTACCTAATAGGTAGACAGTTAAAATATTCAGAGAATATTTCATTGTGCACCTACCTACATTAAAAGTAGGTACCTACTTAAATAAAATAAGTGTTTATGGGGAATCCCTTACAAGAAACGTTATTATCTGCAGTTTTTAGTACAAAACCCTTCGAGCGCTATTCCGACTCGCTCTTAGCCAGTTTTCAATAACCCTGACACAGTGACGCGTGCAATTACTACCTAACTAATTAAAATGGTTTCCCACAAATTTATGGCCGGTCATTTTTGCCTAGTTTATTAATTAATAGCTAAATTACCTAGCGACCGAATAGCTTGCTCCTTTCCGCACCTAATTTGGACATGTTACGCCATATTTTAGCACTAGTAGCGCTTTATCGTCGAGTGCCATGCGACGGGAGTGTTTTTCACTAACTAGCTGACGCGACAGACGATAAGTGTTTATTTTATTTTATTTGATTGGTAAAATTAATAAAAAAAAACGCAAAATTTTCGGCACGCATTCTATCAACATTATGTCAGACGGCATATTGGAAAATCATTACAGTAATCAATGTAGAGGGTAAGTAGTAAGTACTCGTAAAGTTTCTAATTTCCCGCGCAATTTTCACTCACTTCACAGCTAAACAGATAAAGACAGAAAGAGAGAAACACATTTATTAACACATTCGACATAGATAAAGACTATGCAATTGTTGACCTAATCAACAACAAGCGAACAATAATATACTGCAATGCAATAAAATAACTGCTATGTAGATGTAGAATACCTCTACAGTGCTTTTTCCAAGTAAGAGCGATGCGCGAATTATCCCTCTCTCTCTAAAAATGTGCCGAGTTCACCGAATAGTACAAAGAATCTGTGAGGACATTCTCCGGGGTGTCGCCTCTGTGAACAATCCATCTCCGCTCCTCCCGGGCTCCCGGTACGCGCGCACCGAGCGTCCCTTTCCCTTTGAGGAACCCGGAGTCTCGCCGATTTCCATTTAACTATTAGTATTTCTTTAGAAATTTAACAGAAAATCGCGACAATATAGCTCTCAAAGTTTTGCGCAAATTGCCGAGGATTCGGTTGATTAATGATTAAGGATAGCTAATTTGATTCCTGACCCACCCAGGACTTTTTTTAGATGAAACGTCAAGTGACGTGGCTTTACTTGACAAGGAGAATCTTTACGGCGCTTAGTACACAAGAAAAAAGGTTCTTTGACAGATTAAGAATTAAATTGCTGGACTATACTATAATTGTATTACAGTAGTACATACAACTCAAGTTTTAAGGGAGTTTGCCTTCATCTTTTAGCCAAATTTTCATACCTATCGTACCGTAAAGAGGTTATATGTATACTACGTATATGTGTAATAAGACTAATAAGAATTATGTTTTAAAAATATTCCTGAATGCCAATTTGTTTAGATTTTTTTGTTGACTAGCGACCCACTACTTCGCAGGGGTGCAATGCTACTTGTTATCGAAAGATCTGAGCATTAATAGAGATAAACAACGGGAAACGACTTTGTTTCATACTATAATGATTTAACAGGGTCATAATTATAACTAACCTATATACCTGTGTCGTAATTTGTGTTCTTCGTAGACGTTTGTTGGTTCGCCTGAAAGTACTAATTATTTACGGTTGGCGACTGGCAATTATATAACGCGAGTGGCGTTATAATTGATGATTAATTAAGTGCGAAATAGGACAAATTAATTATAATTAGTCAAGTGTTCAATGCAAGGGTCAAGTTTTTGAGGGCTGGAAAATTAAATATGAATGAGCACTTCGTGAAAGATCCGCCCGTCAGCCCGAGAGAATAACACCACATAATCCGTTGTGTTATGTGGTGTTATTCTCTAGCATAACTAAATTGGGTTTCACACGTAACGATATATCGTAGCGATTAATCTGTGCAAATCGGTCTGCGCAGTTTTGTCGATCGTTTGTATGGGAAATCGTTACAATCTATGTAATGTTTTAAACTTTCGCGATTCTCACTCATATTTATATTATTAGGTATGTATGTATGTACGCGGGACTTAATAACGATTTTATTTACCTTCTCGACGTTTTCTTGAGTCAATTCGTGACCACGGTCGCTGTAACGCGGCCGAAACGTCGAGAAGGTAAATAAAATCGTGATTAAGTCCCGCGTACATACATATAAATATCGTTACAATCGTTTTGCATATGGCAGGTGTACCTATGTTGTACATTTTTATTTAAAAGCTATGGAAAAAAATAAACATGCTCAATACTTTTGACCAAGGCTGTAGTTACGCACGGGAACCTTCACGCACGAGTCCGACTCGCTCTTGACCGGTTATCATAAAAAAAATGGCTAGACAGACAGACAGCGCGCCTCAACAGCGCTCTAATAAAACAACTTACAATTAACTGTACCCGACATACAGACACACGAAAAAACACTCCCGTTACCGGACACTAAAACATTCAAACAGAAAGCCATAACTCCTATACGAAACCCAAACCAATTTCGACTCTAATGTCTAAGCCACTTGATCTTTAAAAGAGCTCAACCATTTGGCCTCTGGCCCCTATTGTTTCACCAACAATTGATATGGTAGCAATACAATAGTAATCTAAAACTCTTTAAAGTTAGCCGACGCCGACAAGGGGTGTTGTGTTACACATATTTACTTACGTGTGAACTGTATAAATGAAATAAATACATGCGTTTAGGCCGTGCGCAGCGGGACGACGCGGTCGATAGGAGACGGGCTTAAGGTTCACTTTTGAATGAAATTTCTTTAAGAATTAAGTACAGTCAAAGATTTCGATAACTGTGCCACTTTGTACCTTGTTACAAGAAATGTCACTGTGACATGCCATACTATCTACTAAACAAAGCAATCTGAAACTCATTATGAAAAGGTTCAAAGTACAAGCAAATAGGTATCAATTTCCTTGACTGTACGGTAAGGTACATAAGGTTCATAAGGTTCCGTGTGGGTTTAGAATAACACCTTTCCATTTTTTCCATGGATGTCGTAAGAGGCGACTCAGGAAGCAGGTTAAGGTATACTTTAGGCGACAGGCTACCAACCTGTCACTATTATACCTTAAAACCTAAAAAATATCTCGAAGTGACCACGAGTCGTGGAATAGTCATAGTTTTGTCTATGGACCGTTTCGTGTACTTTGCCTACTCCATTTAGGAATACAGGCGAGATGTATGTATGTATGTCTTAACTAGATCTGAACGTAGACGTAACAAACTGAACCCGTTGACTGAGTATCGAGCTGTCAAATGTTCCGTAACGTATGACAGCAAATTTTGACACCTCGCCGTTGCACTTGAAGCGCCGTGTTGTGTCAATGTAGGTTCCCTGCAAATGGGCCACGGGCCACGACAACAAAACGCCGCCACCGGCATATTTCCTGCAGTTTTCATACATTTTATATGGACTCGCCGCACACGGTTGGCGCCGGTAGCCACCACACGCTACAATCGTCGCAGCTCGCTTCTTGTGGCCCGCAACGGCTGTCTGAACTAAAAAAGTGCCTGTCGCGCGCTTTGACTACTTTTTGTAGCTGCGTCTAGTTTCTCGTGGCGGCGTTTGTGGCTGTGGCCGGTGGATCGTTCGCGGCGAAACTCGTAACTAGTCTTAAAGAAAACAATTTAACTGTTTTATTCGCTTAGGGTTTAAAGGAACTTGATTGCATTGACAGGTGTACGGAATCAGTATCCGTTCCAAAAAGTTGTACATCCTTGCACAGACCGTGAACCACAGACTAATATTGAAATAGATACCGCGAGTTCCTGCATCTGTATGAAAACCAAGCGTGTCACTTTTTCTCTACAGTAGGTAACGTCACATGAGCGCTTTAGTGATGGGAATTGACAGTCCGAGTGAAACCCATTCAAAGATGACGCCGTCATATTCAAGTAATCCTGTATCTAGGCAGTTAAACCTAATCTAAGTGGTATAAAAGTAAATGAAATCTCGTTAAGGTGGTTGCTCTTCCATACTAATTTCCATGCACATTCC
>BHDV01071054.1:16248-26474 GCA_005406045.1 Adoxophyes honmai | reverse complement strand
TAAGTAAATTCATAATGTCCCTTAAGTGTCACAACCATTAAATTATTTTTTTTATAATGAAAATAGCAATTTTTATTTTTTTCCTTATTTTTCCCGTCATCTAATTATCCATTACAACCACATATATTTTTCTTTTTAAAAACAAAAACTTCATGCATTGTAGGGTTAAACTTTCGTGATTCTCACACATATTTGTAACGCGCCCGATATCGAGAGATAATTAAAAATACTGTGATTAAGTTCCGCGTAAACATAAATATCACGTTTCGTGTGTTCTGCCTACACAAAAGCGTAATTTTAACCCTTAACCACCTACGTGTGGTCTCACAGACAATAGATTACTCAAAATTGTCAATAACTGAACGCGAGTACGTCGCACACGCGTCCGTGTCCTTGTACCTTTGCCGGCCCTTCCCGCAGTGCCGGCCGTGCCATCGACTCGTTCAGACGTATGCTCATTTGGATTTGGTGAGTTAAAAAACATCATCGGCGGTCTGTGAGACCGCATGTATGTGGTTACTGTATTCTTTTAACAGTCTCGGAGACCGCTCGTAGGTGGTTATGTCATTTTTTCACCCACATAATTTTGTTTATTTTTGTGAAACATGGATAAAAACGATGAAAATGTAGAAAAATGGTTGGTACAGGAGGTATCAGATGACAAGGATATGCCAGACGACCATTGTAGTGACTTGGAACCCGATTGAATCGGGTATTTTGTAAAAAATATGTTGCAACTACCTTGAAAAACTGTGGATCTTTGGGAATTGCAATTTTGTTGAATTAGACGATAAATGTTCCGTTTTCTTATTCAATTTTGTAGTTGAACTCCTTATTTAAAAAATAAAAATAAAAAAAGGTTGATTTTTTGAATTCCTCTATCTATCAGGTCTTTTAATGTAATCAGAGTCGATTTTTGAGTTAAATCTACCAGTCTTGAAAGATTATGCTATATCTCAAGATAGTTAGTAGTAGTAGTTTAAGGGTTATGTATGTGAACCTATTTTTTGCTAGATATTGAAGTGTCAATATTGCTGAATGCTGACGTGAACACTATTTTTTGTCAGATGCTGAAGATGAGTTGTCCCGTCTGCTGCGCTACGTGGAGGCGCGGCCACTCCTGCGCAGCGCGTGGCGGCTCGTGCCGCTGGGGCTGCGGCAGCCCATAGCGCTTCTCAGCATGACAGTCACCTATCTGATTTTCCTGTTACAATTCACACACTTGTTTTAAAAATTATCCTGCCATTTCACAGAATGGGTAAGGTGACTGAAAAAAAAGACGGCAATAGAAGAAGTGCGAGTCGGACTCGCGCTTGAATGGTTCCGTACCAAAATGCTTATAATATAAATATGTGTTTTTATGAAACCCCTTAAAATACCTACTTTAACCATTACCGTGACTCCCGTGACTAACGATCCTTGCATAAGAAATTAGTTCCTTCGAAATTACAAAACATTGTCGCTTCTCAAAATCAAGTTTAAGCTTTTTTAATTTTCTGCAACACGACGAGTTTTTTTATTGATGAATCTTTAATAATGCCCTTTTAGCGCTGGCTTTTTAACCCCGTGTGGTGCCGGGTTAGAATAGCACCTCCCCCTTTCTTCCCGTGGGTGTCGTAAGAGTCGACTCTGGGAAAGGGTTAGTGCATTGTGGGCGATGGGCTAGCAACCTGTCACTGCAATATCAAGTTTGACCATCTGGTTACCCTGAAATTGCTAAACGTGGCACTGGATTTTCGAATTCACGTGCTCTGCCTACCCCTCTTGGGAATACAGGCGTGAGTATATGTATGTATGTATGTAGCGCCGGTGACAGGAATGCTATATGTTTGCTTGGAGTTCGGGCGCTGTATGTTCTGAATCTGGGTTTTTGTGAGTAGGATGCAAGGAAATCTAGTGTCCCTATGTTATATGTATAATGTCTAGCATAAGTTTAGAATAAGTTAAAATAGTAGTTCTCATTGCGCATTGGTCAAGACTGTAGTGCTATGAGAATGTATTTTAGGTACTCAATAAATTAATAAGTGTATATGTTACCGGAAAATAATAAATTTTTACGGAAAATCTTATAAATTTCCTAGGAAAGTGTGGGCGTAAATATTACCATTTGTCACTCGTTTATAATCTTACGGAAGTTTATAAATTTCCTAGAAAAAATTAGGAAATTTATAAACTATGGATCTTGATATTTTCCGGTGACATTATAATACATGTATGACTTCAATATTTAGAATTATTATGTGTGAGTGAATTATTAACTCTCTTTCATCTATTTTTAAAGTTAAATTTCCGCTCAACGTGGCTACGGGACACAAATTAATAAAAAATAGGTATTCATGGTTTTATCTATGTAACGCTTCGTGTGCTCTGCCAATCCCATTTGACAAACGATATTTGATGTCTACAAACGATACTTTTACGTATGTATGTATATGTATTATGTACATAATAATGCACCAGTTCATTAAAATACGAATACACGAGTAAAGAAAGTAAAAAACGTTTTTGATTACTGGCGCACTTCCACTTAAATTTAAGCTTTCATAAATCATTTATTTTACAATGTTGTCGTTGGTTATTCAAAAGTGGTGGACAGCAGCGAAGGAGGAATTGTTAAAATACCGTATTAAAATTCTCTAGTTATTAGTCTCAAATAGCATACTGCTATTTCGTCCTTATTATCGTTTTATGTTTCTCTGGTTTATTTTGTTGTCTGAGGCATTAAAAAATAAAGTTTATCTTGTATTGCACCTTTCATAATATTTCCATTAGGAATTAGATCGCGTTTTGCTATGTCGTAGTACTTCCTTAATGAATCCATTTTAGTTCAGACGCCGCAGCCAACTTGACCAATTTGACGTCGAATTTCTGGGTCCGGAGGAACCACGATTATGTTGCCAATGTTTCTTTCAGCAAAATCGGCATTACGTATGTTCTCTTCGCACGCTTGTTTAGACTTACTCATTATTATAACTTAACTGATTAAGTTGACACAGTAAAAGACAAAGCCTTTGAATAAAAGTCTTTAATCAGCTAAAACATTGGGACAAGGAATGACAACACGAGCAAGAGACAATAATATCTCGTAAAATATCGTACATTCAGACACCCCACATTTGTCAAACCACTTAAGTCGATTATAAAATGTTTATCAACATATTAGGGTTAAGAGCACTTTAGAAATTTGTAAGACAACGCGAGAAGGCAGTCATGTTTCGTCAGAAGCGTAAAATAAATCGGACAGCCGTTAAAAATATTTTTTTGAGTAATTTCCTTAATAAAAAACTTCTCTCTATTCTCTTTCCGCTCAACGCTTCCATGTGGATGCTAATCACACCCAAGTACAAGATCCTTGATGGTTTTATATGCGCAAAAACCAATTTTGATAAGTTGCAGGACTTTGTAAGCACCTTGGGATTATTGGGTATAACTTACTATCGTTTTGAAACGTCTTTTGTACTCAAACAAACTGCAGCTGGTTTTAGTTTCGTCGTCTTGTCTGTGTACCTCGACTTGTTCTATTACAGTATCGCCTTTATTTTTTATTTCATTGCCAATTTAAAGAACTCCACCAACAATGTAAATCTGGTCCTAAATCTCAAAAAGGCTTTACAAAATCTCCCCAGTGTCGACAGACATTTGAAAGTGGTCAAAATTTGGAATTGGATCTCGCTAGTTTTAATTTGTCTTTTCTATGCAGCCATCGTTTTGACTCTTGGTTGTCAAAGAAGAGATATAATCTCTATTATTTTGAATTTGATACCCTTCATTTACATTGATGTTAACACTGTCTATGCCATTCGTATCATGGTGTTAATTCAATGTGAGCTTAGAGTGTGGCTCGATAGTTTAAAACGCAACAGAGCTTCATTTGCAATGGGCGCCTTCTTTGATGAAGGAGAGATGTACGACGCTTATTGCTATATTTTACGCGCTTATGATCATTACAAAAGTATCTTCAAAATACCCGTAAGTATTTCTTATGCTTGTAATTTTACAGAACTTACAGAAAAACTTAAATTCGATAATTCGGAGTCAACTTTTGGTGAATTTTTATTTTATATCGTTACATATTATTGAATAAGCTCAACTTCTTTAACGTCCTGACGACCGGCGTCAAATTATGTGCAGATCAAAATTGACTCTTAATGTCAATAGACAAAGTTTCAAATGACTTTTATTTTATGTACTAATGTATAGCACGCAGGTTGTCAGGCGCATGACTAATACACACTACAAATAATGAAAAAATATGTCGGGCACCGTAGAAAATCTACCTAATAGTTAATTTTGCTTGCAGATTGTTTTTCAAATCGGAGAAATATTGTTTCATTCACTGATTTATTTACAAGTAAATATAGAGCTGAAAAACCAAAACCCTGACCTTACGTTGCGTGCTGTAAGTATTTTAATACAATAAAGTGGTGTCTAAGGCACAATTCACACCAGAAGAGCAGCGCAGCGCCTCGTAGCGCAGCGACCCGCTCCGTGGAGAATGCGCGAGGATTCCTGCGACTGCTCGAGAAGTCGCTGGAATGCATAGGAAGTCGCTGGAATTTACATAATTATTGACATATTGACATATGTATTGACAGCGGCCGTCGCGACTACTCGAGCATCCTCGGGCATTCCCGCGACAGCTCGCGCAGTCGCACGGCTTTGTTTATGGAATGCGCTGGAATTCCCGCGGATCCGCGGGCATCCACGCGCATCGTTAGAGTTTCTCAGGCGATAATAAGTCTTATTGTAATGAAAATAAAGTTGAAATTCTCATGACACTGAAACTGCGCTCCGCTACGCCGCGCTGCGCTGCTCTTCTGGTGTGAATTGAGCCTAATAGATACATTTACAGTCCCATGCAAAATTCAGATGCCTGGTAAGTCCAGCAATTCTGTTTAATCATTTTGTTGTCCTCCTCAAAGTGTAATCAAATAGGTAATCTGCATTCTGGATGCATATCTTTTTATTAAGTGCCACACATGTGAGCTCAGACCTATGAAGCTGAATCTCCGTGACTCATATATGGGGCACAGGACTGTGAAAGTGTTAAAAATCCCGTGTGGTGCCCGGTTAGAATAGCACCTTCCCATTTCTTCCCGTGGGTGTCGTGAGAGTCGACTCTGGGAAAGGGTTAGTGTATTGTGGGCGATGGGCTAGCAACCTGTCATTGCAATATCACAGTTCACCATCCGGGTATTCTGAAATTGCTAAACGTAGCACAGGATTTTTTCAATTCATGTGCTCTGCCTACCCCTCTTGGTAATACAGGCGTGAGAATATGTATGTATGTATATGTAAAAATCAAGTGTAAACGGTACCTGTCAATAACCTTTTCTATTCATTTTCAGTTTATTATTCAACCTGGAAAATTAATAACCATAATAATAGTACTTAAGTCCTATCTGTTGTTCTCAATTTTGTGTGGAACTTGTGAAAGGTTTTATGCCACCGTCAATCAAGCCGATAGCATGTGTAGTAAAATTTTAATGAATTCTGAAAGCAGAGGTAAGTAATCAACTTATGCAGTGTGTCTGAAAATTAGTATTTGTATGATGTATTTTCCGTGTGGTGTCGGGTTTAGAATGACACCCGTCCATTTCTTCCGTAGATGTCGTAAAACACGACTAAGGACATAGGTTAAGGTACACTTTAGGCGACAGGCTAGCAACCTGTCACTATTGTACCTGCTACCTCAAAACCTAAAAAATATTATGCTAGAATAGTTATCGTTTCGTCTATGTAGCGTTTTGTGTGCTCTACCTACCCCGTTTAAGAATACATGATTCCTAAACGGAATGAATTGATGATAATTAGAGATACGTGACGGCCCGCTAGCCCAGCGGTTAGAGAACCGGACTATATAGCTTAAGGTCCCGGGTTCGATCCCCGGTCGGGGCAGATGTTTGTATGATGAATACGAATGTTTGCTCTCGAGTCTTGGATGTTTATCTATATACGTATAAGTAAGTTTATCCGTTGTCTAGTACCCATAACACAGGCATTAAATTGCCTAATTTGGGACTAGGTGATTGGTGTAAAATATTGTCCAATGATATCTATTTATTATTTATTATTTTTATGAGTGTATGTATGTATGAATAGAACAAACCAGTAATGACAATGACCTTTCTATTGTTCCAGTTGAAATTCGGCAGGTGTGTAAGAACATCATTCGTTATAACGACGGGAGGTTTCGTAAGATTCGCACGTGCGGTGCAGGAGTGGATGCAAAGATGCCTTTTATACTGGGAAAGCTCGTCAGCAACTATATCGTGGTCTTGCTGCAATTTTCTATGGGTTAAACCATCGATTCTTAGGCTCAATTCACACCAGAAGAGCAGCGCAGCGCGGCGTAGCGCAGCGACCCGCTCCGTGGAGAATGCGCGAGGATTCCTGCAACTGTTCGAGAAGCCGCTGGAATGCGTAGGAAGTCGCTGGAATTTACATAATTATTGACATATTGACATAATGTATTGACAGCGGCCGTCGCGACTACTCGAGCATCCTCGGGCATTCCCGCGACAGCTCGCGCAGTCCAGTGTAAAGCCCGTTACAGACTACGCGTAATATTTTATCTGCGTATAAATTATAAATGCCGTCTTTCCATGTGTCGGTGCCAACAGATACTTGACGGTAAATCTGCGCTGTGTGTGTTAGCTCATTAAAGCCCGTCACACATTAAGCAGATACGGTAAGATATCTGTCACAGAACATTATATCTGTCAAAATCGCTCCCTATACAATTCAATGAGCTACTACACACTGCGCAGATTTACCGTCAGGTATCTTTTGACACCGACATATGGAAAAATGGCAATTATACGCTGATAAAATATTATCGTATATGCGTAGTCTGTGACGGGCTTAAATTGTATAGGGAGCGATGTTGACAGATATCTTACCGTATCTGCTTAGTGTGTGACGCGCTTTAGCTCATTGAATTGTATAGAGAGCTATATTGTTCAGTCACAGATATCTTACCGTATCTGCTTAGTGTGTGACACGCTTAATTGGTGTTACTCTAAGTGGTCAACCAGTGAATGCGGTGTGTTTTTCAAAAAGTCCCGCGGGTTCTGCGACCCATTTCGATATGGCCCGCGATCCACATTTGGGTCGCGACCCGTGGTAAACAAACGATGGGTTAAACTGTAATGTCGAGAGACATTATAAGCGGTTGAGTTTAAAAAGAGGCCAGAAATAATTTTATAAAAAAAAAACTCCATGGTAACAAATACATTTTTTTGAATTTCTTATTCTTTAAATTGGCCTATACTAGAGTTTTATTAGTTTAATTATTGATAGTGAAATTAAAGGATCTACTCACGTTTTTACATCGAGATTAGCTCGACATGTTTCTGGTCAATCCGTGACACATCATCTGGAGCTACGCGCCACGGCAGCGGATAGACGCGCACTGCGCGTCGCCGCAAAAACTCGAAACATGTCGAGCTAATCTCGATATAAAAACGTGAGTAGATCCGTTTATTTCACTATGAGAGAGTCTCGCGGTACTTTTATGTTTAAAATAGTTTAATTATTATTTATGCACTTATCACCTCTTTAGTCTGAAGTGACGTACCTTTACTAATGTTTACAAATTTAATCAAAGTCATAACTCATAACTCCCTCGGGGTGTTTTGAGCTATCCATAACTCCCGTGGGTTTGCCTTGTTGGTTGGTTAGGGGACGTTCATAAATTACGTGAGGTATTTTAAGGGGGGAGGGGGTCAAACAAATCTCATCTAATCTCACGTTGGGGGGAGGGGGGTCACGGCAAATATCACGCAATTTTTTTCTTGTTTGAAACAAGCAAAAAAAACTACTATTTTGGTCCATTTAATCCAGATGCCAAAGGTCATAAAAACCGAAATGAGGTTGTGGATGGCGCTTTACATTTGACACTTCGTGAGTGTATCTTAACGAAGAAAGAACTTTTTTTTAAGTTACGTCATTCACTTTATTTTTTCTTTTCAAGTAAATGAATATGTTTACGTAACAAACCCACATTTTAAAATCTCACGACACGTGAGATTTGGTGGGTGGGGGAGGGGGTTAAATAAAATCTCACGACATCTCACCAGGGGGGGAGGAAGGGTCAGAAAATTGAAAAAAACACCTCACGTAATTTATGGACGCCCCCTTATTTGGTGGCTTTCTGTCTGTGTACGCTCTAAAATCGTGCCTTTTTGCTCGATGCACCGTAACTCGAGAAGTAATACGCGAACCAGAGAAATAAATAGTTATACATCTATGTTCCAATTTTTAGGTTTATGATATTTAACGATTATACACTCCACGGTTTCCGTGGGGTGTCGGGATAGAATAACACTTCCCCATTTCTTCCGTGGATGTCGTAAGAGGCGACTAAGGAAATCGGTTGAGGTACGTTTTAGGCGACAGGTCACCTGTCACTATTCTACCTCTTCCATCTTTGCAAACCTAAAACTATGCTAGAAGTGGCTGCGACGCGTGTTATAGTCATAATTATGGTTTTGTCTATGTCACGTTTCGTGTGCTCTGTCTACCGCATTTGGGAACACGGGCGTGATTGTATGTATGTATGTACACTCCACCAAGTTATTCAGACATAGTTCGCACTGAGCTAAATTAAATAAGCTCAATGCAAATACAAGGTTTTGATTTGTTGGCCTGGTAGCCGCAGTGAGCGGTAGCCCTATTGGCATCAAATTTCTACATCGTTTTTAATTTGACAGTTGAAACCAAAAATCACTGAACTGACACTGAAACTGTCAAATTGAAAACGATGTAGAATTTTGGTGTGTAAGACAATAGCGCTGCGGGTTGCTTCAGTGAAGGGCGAGCGTCGCGGCTAGTGCTGCAGTCTGTTCAAAACGACCATGCAGTTGATAACGATTTCGTTTGCGAGTAAACGCGGAATTGTATGAAGACGTGTTGACGGCGGTAGCTGTGCAAAAGTTCCGCTGGCGGCGCAGTCTCAGCTTCCATACAATTTTGCTGTAACTCGCAAATGAAATCGTTATCGACTGCATGATCGTTTTAAAAACACTAGACGTTGTTAAATGCTTTGTTTGTTGTCAATTGTGCGCACGTTTCCAATTGTGAAGTCTAGGTTTTTGATCACGTGGTAAATTGAAAAGTATTAGGTAATATTTGTGTATCAAAATATGAATCAAAGAAATAAAGAATAGGTACAATAACAAAAATTTTACACAGATTTTGTTGAAAACATTTTGTCGAAGTTATCTAAAAATACTTAAATCTTAAATAAATAGTAACTAAATAATATTATGTGTAATAAAATAATACAATTCCGCGCTAAATAGTGCCCAAAGGGCCGCAATTTTAGCTTCATATTTTCAGCTTCATATTTATTTGCTACACGTGGCACTGAATTTTTGAATTCATGTGCTCTGCCTACCCCTCTTGGGAATACAGGCGTGAGAATATGTATGTATGTATGTATTTTCAGTAAGACCCTGGCCAGCAAAGCTAAAAGAAAATTTACGTTAAAAACGTAGTTTTTTTTTCAGTTACTAAAATTAAAATAACATGACGTTACAAACGAGCATAAAAAAATTACATTAAAGATAAGCCTTAAATAATTACAACAAAATATTTAAATACCTCGTAACTTAGTAGATCGACACACGTAAGTCATTATTGTTTGTCCTGTTTTCGTGAAAAACACTGTACATAATTATTCTTACTAAGTATCATTTGTAATAAATTATTCGATTTCATGTATTTGTTTCACTGTCCTATCCCTATCATATTTTCTTAGTGCATTACCAGGTTCTAAAAACACGATATACCTTTTTATTAGTGCTTTAACTGGACCCCGTGTAGTGCCGGGTCTGGCCCTGTGTGATGCCGGGTTAGAATAGTACCTCCCTGTCCAATCCCTGGGTGAAGTGAGGTTCAGTAAGGTCAACTAATTAATACGAATAATTCGACCTTAATATTGTTGATCATATTTTTGTCAATGGCTTTCACCAGGCCATCAAAATATACACAATAAAACCTTACTACATGAATAATTAAGCTCGCAAATAACATGTCCGTGTGGTGTCGGGCTTAGAATAACACGTCTCCATTTCTTCCGTGGATATCGTAAGAGGCGACTAAGGACATAAGTTAAGGTACTTTGCCTACCCATTTGGGGGCGTCCATAAATTACGTGAGGTGATTTAGGGAGGGAGGGGATCGAGTCAAATCTCATCTAATCTCACCTTGGGGGAGGGGGG
>BHDV01071054.1:0-16237 GCA_005406045.1 Adoxophyes honmai | reverse complement strand
GGGGGGGGTCGCGGCAAATATCACGCAATTTTTTTCTTGTTTGAAACAAACAAAAAAAAACTACTATTTTGTTCCATTTAATCCAGATGCCTAAGGTCTTAAAAACCGAAGTAAGGATATGGATGGCGCTTTATGTTTGACACGTCATGAGTGTATCGGAACGAAGAACAATTAAAGTTTTCTTTTTAAGTTACGTCATTCACTTTATTTTTTCTTTTCAAATAAATATGTTTTTTCTTTTCACAAAAACAAATATATAACAATCGAACGCGTTTACGTAACAAACCCACATTTTGAAAAATCTCACGTGAGATTTGGGGGGTGGGGGTGGGGGTTGAATAAAATCTCACGAGATCTCACCAGGGGGGGAGGGAGAGTCAGAAAATTGAAAAAAACACCCCACGTAATTTATGGACGCCCCCTTTGGGAATACAGGCGTGATTGTATGTATGCAAATATGTAACATGTTAAAAGGCCAGTTTCACACACCCTGAATGATTCTCTAAATTCAGAAGCTGATTTCATGCTCTAGATTCCGGCCAGTGTTGGCATAAATCTTAACCAAATCAATCCGAATTTATCAATTCGATTTGATTCGATTCTTATTGATGCGTCAATCCGATATTGGAATTAAGAATTAACACATCAATCCTCAATTCGGATTAAATCAATTCTTAATCAAGATTAACTATAGTCGCTTAGTTTACTTTTCAAAGGTGTCCTTTTTTGTTTTTTTTTTTGGGACTTACTTAATAATCTTACTTGTCTCTGTTTGACAGAAATAATATTGTTAGCCAAAACTATTAAAGAATATTAAATATTTCTGTCCTAAATATATATTTGTAAAGTATTATTGTTAGTAACATAATATTTTTCTTCAACCTTCCCCCTGTAACTTTGTTTGAAATATGTAACAACAAAACACGGTTTTCCCAGAAAACCCCATAAACAGGGCGATCCTCGTCATACTAAAAAATCATCAGTTTTCCAAAATGTATTAAATGAGACATGTTTCGTTTCTGTTGGTGGGTGGGGACAGCGCCATTACAAATTTGCCCTTTGTCCTTTGAAAGATAAAGTGTTAATTCATTTTACCTTACTTTAATTTTTTTGATAATAAAAAAAAAACTTAGGTAAACCCATTAATCTGCAATCCTACATATCCTGCTTATCGAATTATTAATATAACCAATGGTTTTGCACGTTCCGAGTTTCACAAAACGTATCGTGTATGTGTTTTGCGTTTCGTGTATTTTGCTCAAAAGCGTTTAAGTTCACTTTCTTTTCTTGATATTAATTCGTACAAATGAACAGACAGTATCTGAGAATCAGAGTTATTATTATTAGTAGCCAGAGTTAAATCGAAGTCCACGCGGACGGAGTCGCGGGCACAGCTAGTACTAAATAAAAACGCGTTTTGAGATCGTAATCTCGAATATTCCTTTCTGAAATTAAGAACGCTCGTCAGTATAATTCTGACAGAAAGTTCATAAATTTTAAAATTTGAATGTCTGTGGATTATTATTACGAATTTCATTCCTGAATTTAGAGAGACATTCCGACTGTGTGAGGCCTTTTGTCGTATTGACGTTTACTCATTTAATTTAATAATTGACTGACACTTCGGCTGTTGATTCCGAGTTTCCCCGAAGCCGATCACTACGCATGATAATATTTAATGCTTGCCTACTGGCCAACATTTTCCCAAAATAAAAGCTTGAATAGGCCGCACTGTAGGTAAGCCTTATATACATGGTGCTCGTGAGCATTGCGAGAGATTTCAACCACGAATTCCAGAAGCTATAAGAAGTAATAAATATTATATGAACTTAGGTCGAAACACGATTTTTTTTACTATTATTAAGGCACGTTTATACGACATTAGCAATTATTATGTATGAAAATTATAAAAAAAAATCGTGTTTCGACCTAAGTTCATATAACATTTATTACTTCTTAATAGCCTCTGGAATTCGTGGTTGAAATCTCTCGCAATGCTCACGAGCACCATGTACCTATAGATGAAATTGTAGGAGTCACTAAAATAAAAAATCAACACATCGCCAACAGCCAGTTTATTATTCATGTTTCTGCCTCTAGTTGCTTTAGCTTCGAATCCTTCATGTCCTCTATTGCTCTCTCTTTCTTTGTCTTTAAATGTCGGTGGATCTCCTCTAAACTCCTCATTTTCGTCTCAGGAATTACCAGGATCACATAAAGAGCACTTAGTAGACAGATGACGCCGAAGAAGTAGAAAGCCACGTGGACTCCCACTGAGCTGGCGAGTGGTTTGAAGAATAGCATCTGTATGAAGTCTGCTATCGATGCTGAAGCCATAGCTGTCGCCATAACAGTACCTCGATACTGAAAACAAAGTTAAACATTATCACACACACATACACCACGCTTGTAGCCCCTAATGGTAGACAGACCACACAAAACGTTACATAATCAAATCTATGACTCATCATCATCATCATCATCCTATATACGTCCCACTGCAGGGCACAGGCCTCCTCTCAGTATGAGAGGGCTTATAGTTCCCACGCGGGCCCATTGCGGATTGGGAACTTTACACACAACGTTGAATTACTTCTTCGCTGTGTGTAGGTTTCCTCACGATGTTTTCCTTCACCGAATAGCTCGTGATAAATATCAAATTCGATATCGCACATAAATTCCGAAAAATTCAGAGGTGCGAGCCCGGGGTTTGAATCCACGACCCTCTGCTTGAGAGGCCACAGGTCGAACCGCTAGGCTACCACGGCATCTATGACTATTTCACATTTTGTAGCTACATTTAGCATACACGGTGTTTTTTTAACCGTTTTAGAACCGACTCCAGACTATTTACCTATCACCCGCGCGAGCTAATCGTAAACCAATCAAAACAAGTCCACGTGGACTAACGACTAATCAAGCGCAGCCTTGCCCGCCATCCCGCCAATCCTCACGCACCCGCGCCACGCGCATTTAAAGAAATGCGAAAGCCACCTGACCTCATTTTAGTCATAATAATTAGGTCATTGCATATGCACGAAGTGTCGCTCTGATCTGATTTTCGAAAGTGTCGATTCGCGTGTGACGATGAGTACCTAATCGGAATTATGTCCGTACTACCCCGTAGTCCAGATTTGACACCTATGGACTTCTTTTTGTGGACAGAAATTAAAAGACTGGTTTACACTGAAGAAGCAAGCAGTCTTCAACAGTTAAAACCTTAAAACAGTTTGTGATTAGTGAAGTGAGAAGGTGAGCAAATTGTACCGAAATTTGCAAAAACGTGCCCGTGTGTGTATTGAACAGAGTGGTAGGCATTTCGAACATTTGCTCCAATACAGGTGAGCTATGAGCTACTAGCCACGTTCAATGTCGATTTTGAATTTGTAGTAGGTAATTAAACGTAGATTATAAGGTGTAAATAAGTTGATTCCAATCTTTTAAATGCCCCTGGAACCCGTTCCTTTTCAAATACATACCTAACTACCACTAAAGTTTAGGTGCGATCAAACGCGGCGTGTTATCACGAACCCGCGTATTCGCGCGCCGTTTAACGCACCTTAACATTGAAAATGACGGTTTCAGACAGTCCTAAGCCTGTCAATTCGCGGATCCTCGCCAGTGAAATTGTGTTTCAAAATTGCAATAAAGAAACCTACCTACGGCCCGCGCTTTCGGCGCGGTGACCACCGACCGCCATCTTTGGACACATACGTAGGTAGATACAAATTCTAGCCGGGTTAATGAACTTCACACAGCGCGCGCACGATACAGGATGTTTAATACTTTATTTTATGAATAAAAGTTTTTTATTTATTTTTTATTGAATTACTTATTTGATAAATTTTATTTCTGCGTAAACGATACATATATATTATGTATAGATTGCGTGGGCTTTGTCTCTAAAACGGTTAAACAAACACCGTGTATTGTGACGTTTAAACAGTTGTTAGCCTGTCGTCTAAAATAACATATAGGTACCTTACTTAGCCTATATCCTTAATCGCTTTTTACATTGAAATTACCCTGAAATTGCTAAACGTGGCTCGATTTGTTCCTGATTCGTCATATTCCTGATTGGTCATATTCCTAATTCGACATTTTCCTAACTGGCCATATTCCTAACTCGTCATATTCTTAACTCGTCATATTCCTAACTCGTCATATTCCTGTGATCGGTCATATACCTTATTTCTAAAGGAATAAGGAGTATGACGAATCAGAAATATGACGAGTTAGGAATATGACCAATCAGGAATATGACACCCGTGTGGTGCCGGGTTAGAATAGCACCTCCCCCTTTCTTCCCGTGGGTGTCGTAAGAGTCGACTCTGGGAAAGGGTTGGTGTATTGTGGGCGATGGGCTAGCAACCTGTCACCACAATATCACGTTTGACCATCTGGTTACCCTCAATTTGCTAAACGTGGCACTGGATTTTTGAACTCATGTGCTCTGCCTACCCCTCATGGGAATACAGGCGTGAGAATATGTATGTATGTAGGAATATGACGAGTTAGGAATATGGCCAGTTAGGAAAATGTCGGACAAGGAATGTGACCAATCAGGAATATGACGAATCAGGAACAACTCCGTGGCTCTGTCTACCCATCTTGGGAATACGTGAGGATGTGTGTGTGTGTGCTTTTTACATAAAACTAATCTCACCTTGAATGAGAACATCTCACTGGTAAGCACCACTGATACAGGCTGGAGACCCGATGCATCACAGAAGATGCATAGGCACAGCGTGGCTATGGGCAGCCAGTCGGGCGCGTAGAACCCCTTGTTCTTAGCCAGGAAGTAAGTAGCCAGGCCGCACATACTCAGACCAGACACCAGAGATGTACTGAAGAGTAGTTTCTGGAAATGACAGCAAAAATTTAGTTTATTTTTTGTTTCATTTTGTTACTGTGATAACGGTGCGAGAATTTACCCCCACTACTTGAAATATTGCCAGGTTAGATGCCAAGGACTGTAGGACAGTTCAAATTTTTTGAGAATTCTACCTACTTCCCTAATAACATTACATCTACAAAATTTATCAGTCCACATTTAACTAAAGGTGTAAGTAAAGGGATAATAGTGCCGGAAAAGTGTACCAGTATACCTTCGTTGCTGTTCATACCATTATAGAAAAAGATCGAATCGAGTCGTATTTTCAATAGTAATTGACGTACCTTTCTCCCGGTCTTTTCCACTATGCTGGAAGCTAGCGCTGACCCAGCCACTTGCACGGCTCCCAGCATCATAGCCTGCTGGTTTGGAGTCAGCACGAGTCCTGAACCCTCGGATGCCATTGAGAAGATGTCCCCAGCGAAGTTGAGGACTGGCACAGCGCCGCATACTTCCCGGGAGAGCGCCACCACCATGGCTATGCGGAATGCTCTGAAGAGAATCTTGTCGGATACTGGAAAGACCAGAAAGTAGGATTAGATTGATGTGCGTGAGAAACATTCAAGTGAAAGTTTGTCGATGTATCCGAGCATTTCATGAAAGGTTGTCGAGTTATTTTTTCTCGATTTATTAAAAAAAATGGTTTTTCTTACTTATGTATAATTTTCTTAATTAATATAGGCGATATCAATACAATTTTTGAAATAAATTTTACGATTCCAAATTTACTTGTTTCTGATTTTTATTTAAAATTGCATGGACAAGTCCAAATGAAAGTCGTTTGAAGCTGTTTACGCCGTGCGATAGTGATGGTTATCGAAACACAGCTTCTGACGCCAAACGATTGCCGCCTCTAAGCTCTCCGTGCAATTTTGCATCCTAGTGTACGTCACAGTGACATTTCTTGTCAAAAGGTACAAAGTGGCACAGTTATCAAATTGTTTGACTGTATGTACCCCATCGTGAACTGGGATTGTCGAGCCACTTACCTATGTTTGTAACTTGGTCGTGTAATACTAATCCAATTGCTAACATCTAGTCGGTCACATCGGTCATTGATTACACTTCTAAATTGCGAGCAGTGGCAAGTGACTCAACAATCCCGGTTTGTGACTATACACGTTATAATGCTACCACAAAAAAAAAACCTTTCTTGATGTAAGCCATTTACTTTATTACTTATTGCGTCTGAACGTATATAGTAATACATACATACATACATACATACATACATACATATTCTCATGCCTGTATTCCCAAGAGGGGTAGGCAGAGCACATGAATTCAAAGATCCAGTGCCACGTTAAGGAATTTCAGGGTAACCAGAAGGTTAAACGTGATATTGCAGTGAGGTTGCTAGCCCATCGCCCACAATACACTAACCCTTTCCCAGAGTCGACTCTTACGACACCCACGGGAAGAAAGGGGGAGGTGCTATTCTAACCCGGCACCACACGGGTATATGTATAGTAAGATGTAGATAAATATAATTTACGTAATAGGAATGTAGGTACTTGTTTCGGTAAACACTAATTACATTCCAATAAAAACCCATATACTTAAATAAATATAATATTTTTTACGAAGAAAAAATAGTGCAAAGTAAATATAGGGGCTTAGAGTTATTAACTTTTGATTATCATTAAAAAAGGACAACTTAATGTGTGAGATTTATTACCAAATGTTTGTTTTAGCTATCTTTATTGCCATGAAAACGTAGTAGCTTTATCTTATAAAGTATCTTAGCATAGCAACAAGCACGAGTTGATCCCGCGCGAAGTGGGCCAGGGCCGGATTATACATACATACATACAAACGCCTATGTTCCCAAATGGGGTAGGCAGAGCGCACGTGACATAGACAAAACCATGATTACGACTATCAAGCTTTGCAGCCACTTCTAGCATAGTTTTAGGTTTGCAAAGATGGATGAGGTAGAATAGTGACTTGCTGGCCTGTCGCCTAAAGCATATCTAAACCTATTTCCTTAGTCGCCTCTTACGACATCCACGAGAGAAATGGAGAGGTGTTATTCTATCCCGACACCACATGGCAGTCCCGAATTATTGTCTAAATAAAAAATTAACATAAATGTACAAAGTACTGTAGGTGAAAGTGAAACAGAAAAAAAAATACAGAAGAAAAAGATGTTTACTTATGCTTATTAGTCGGAATTTGGAAAAAAAACCGAAGTCTCTGTTGTGGGGCCCCCCGTTTGTAGAGTCCCTGGGGCTTTCGTCCCGCTTGCCCTCCCCCAAATCCAACCCTGAAGTAGGTTAACAACACTGTACTCACAAACAGCTTTAAGCACGAATTTGCTGCTCTTCTCATCAGCAGTTTGCTCATCTTTTATGACCTGGAGTTCTCTGCGAACGACAGCATCTTCTTCGTCTCTACAACGGAGCCACGCCAATACCCGTTTAGCTTCCTGAAGAACAAAAAAAAATGGTTAAAAAACCGACCAAGTGCGAGCCGGACTCGCGCACGAAGGGTTCCGTACCAAAAACAGCAAAAAAAAAAACAAGTCTTTTCTATGGGAGCCTCCAATAATAATTATTATTATTTTGATTTTAGGATTTTTGTTGTTATAGCGGCAACAGAAATACACAATCTGTGAAAATTTCAACTCTCTAGCTGTCACGGTTCGTGAGATACAGCCTGGTGATAGACGGACAGACAGACAGACAGACAGACAGACAGTCAGACAGACAGTGAAGTCTCAGTAATAGGGTCCCGTTTTTACCCTTTGGGTACCTACGGAACCCTAAAAAACGGGCAAATTGAAGACCTCCTCCATTCTTGAAGTCGGTTGATATATTCATAGAAATCAATCACGTTCTGTGTACCAAATGAGGTATACAGTATACATGACTCTCTGTTTTTAGATTAGGAGTGTTGCAATCATAGCGCCATCTATCTTCGGGTAGTGTGCAACTTCTTCGACAAATGTCATCCGTTCTACATGGCGCCAACGAAGTATCAAAGATCGTTTGCATAAATACAACTTCCTTCTATCTCTGTGAACTTCGGTCTCGGAGCATGACATCTGCCTGGAGAGAGATCTGTGTTGGAGACTTTCCCAAAGAGGTATGGTAGTGACAAGTATAAGTCGCCTCTTACGACATCCACGGTAACTGGATCGGAGCTATCGGAAGTCAGTCGATAAAACGTAAGTGGACACTAAAGCCAAATTAAACAATTAAAATTTGAAATTAAAAAGCATAAAAATTTTAACCGAGGGGATGGTTTTAACCTTTCGTCTTCATGGAATCCGGTTAAGAGGAAATATGCCGGTCGAGGGAATTGAAAAATAGGTATTTGCTAAATCTATTGTTGTCGCGCCGTGACCTGTCCAGACGACGTCGAGTGTGATAAGAACAACTACAGCTCGGACCGAAAATACCTATGAAAATTATTCAAAAACAACGTTTCGTAGTCCCGTGATTTCTTCTCCAAAACATAACCGATTAAATATGTTTTTTCATTAAATGTTTAAAAAATGTCATAACAGTGTTTCTATGTTCTTATATTTTGATATAATTAAGTTAAAATTGGTTTCTAGAGGTTTGAACACGACGGAAAAAACTTACCAATTTTTCATGTTTTTGAAGGTTAACATCTCCTTTAATAATTCAATAAAGAAAAAAAGGAAAACATAGGAACATGCTAATATAGATTGTTGATGTAAAAAATCATTGTTGTTCAAGCGAGGAATCAGGGGACTACGTTTCCATACAAAATATGACCGCTCCATTTCCTCTTAATAATCCGGTCAATTAATAAGTGTCAGCCTAGAGACGAACATTCGATGCGAGCGTCTGACATTGTTAGTGTTGTGTGTCGGTGCAATAGTGGAACGGTGGACAATATCAGTGAAACGCGGGTAGTTCGGGGAGCCGTTACTGATGAAAATCAAGTGCGGGTAGTTCGAAGGACCCGGGCTGCCAAACAAACGTCGAGCTCCGCTTCAGTCAACTCGTGACCACGGTCGCTGTAACGCTTCCGAAAGGTCGAGAGGTAATTAAAAAATACCGTGATTAAGTCCCGCGTAAATATAAATTAAACAAGTTAGTAAAGCTAATTAATTGATCTTACCTCATCGTTCCCAGTCTTCACTAAGTATGAAGGCGATTCTGGCATCATTAGGAACAGCACTAGATGGATCGTTGGCAAGGATAGACAGACCCACAGGATGGTATTGTAACTTAAAATATCGCCTATTATGTACAGGAAAAGATTTCCCGTCGTATGGAACAGGATGACCTGTAACAGCAGAGATTAACAGGTATAGTATAGTTTCGAATATAAAATAAGTTTAAACAAAAAAAACCGGCTTCAAATTAGCAATATTTTGAAAGTATTCTGTTTTCTGAATGTAAAATCTTGACTTCATCAACAAATTACCAAAAACGCCGTACATCTCCATATAAAATTTGAAGAGTTCCCTCGATTTCTTCAAGATTCCACCATCAGATCCTGGTTTCGTGCCAACGGTTCCGTTGTAGAGTTATACTATTATATATATATTATATTATATTATACTATTTCGAGTTATACCCTTTCGATTAAAAAAAAAATTTTGAAAATCGGTCCACGGGTCTCCGAGATATCGAGTAACATACCCCTTTCCGGCCGAGAAACTATTTTTGCGAAAATGTTACTAAAATGCCCATGAATTGTATTGTTTTGCTCCATAATCTATGAGAAAAATACGAAAAAAAATCCTGTTGCTCTAAATCATCATAAAATTTAACTGCACGATCGTGTGGGTTCGGACTTTACACGTGAAATGCACAACCGAGCAAAAACTCAAAAAACACACTTTATTAAAATAAGTTTGTTTTCATATTGTTATAATTAGTCTCAAATTACTCATTATTTATTATTACATAATTTAGTCTCAGAAACCGAAATTTAAATTCTTTATAACATCAATCACAATCAATTAAACTAAGTATTTTTGAATTTTATCGTCAAACTCGGGTAAGTGATCATATCCATCGTATATCAGAGGCTTAGCAGCCTTTTGGCACTTTCTTGCTATCACTGGCATCTATCTGGCATCTCATATCTGGCATTGGATTCCATTATTGAGTGCGACGTCTCTTTTTTGGTATTTTGCCATACATTTCTTGGAGTTCGAAGCGAAAATTGCGCTGATACAAATTTGAATTTCGGTTTCTGAGACTTAATTATGTAATAATAAATAATGAGTAATTTGAGACTAATTATAACAATATAAAAACATACTTATTGTAATAAAAATGTGTGTTTTTTTGAGTTAACGTGTCACGTTTTAAGTCCGAACCCACACGATCGTGCAATTTTTTTTTAACAGCTTACATATCGCGTGAAATGATAAGTATACTTCTACATTTCTATTGATTTATTAAGTTAACCTCGTTACATATGCGAATCGTGCATTAAATCACCACCAGATTATCAAAATAATACAAAAATATGTACTTATGTATAGTACTACTCCCGTCAAAAAACGCCGCCATAGTCGGGAGTGTCGTGCGACCGACAGACACTAGAAACTTACCCTTTTCACATGCCGCGGGTGGAGCTAGTATCTGCACGATCGATCGGTATCGGCTTGGTCGCGAAAAGATGATTTGCGCGCACTCAGGATTTTTTTTAAGTTATTTGCACGCTTGTATCGACTCGGCCGGAAAGGGATACAAAAAAAAAAAAAAAAATTAGGTCGAATTGAGAACCTCCTCCTTTTTGAAGTCGGTTCACAATCACGAGACTGTTCGTCACCAGACATGTTTCGTTCAGCTGCTAACATGACGAAAGAAGTCAAGAAACATGTCAAGCCAAACTCAATTTGACATGCGCTTTATTACTTTAAATGTAAAGTTTAATAATAGCCTAAGATCCCGCCGTACAACGACCTTCACTGAGCTGGTTAATGGATCAATCAATGGAAATTTAATATATCAAAAAATATAGGTTGCCTAGCAAATTTCAGTTCAACAAAAATGTTTTTTCCGTGTCAAATTTCCTTGTGTCTTGTGGATATCAGGAAATTCTCCTAATCCTTACCAGTGTCCCTAGAACTCCTCGGATGCAGTCTTCGCTTATTTCTTTGGTGTAGAGTGGGCAGGTGACGTAGGAACCGGCCATTATGATCCCTACCATGCAACGAGCTAGGATGAAGGCCCATGTGTCCATGGAAGAGAGTTTTATTATCCAACAGCACTGAAAAATAACCAGAAGAACTAAATAATAGACGGTTAAGGTTCTACGTATAGTCACCTGCATTAGTATCTGCCACGGCAGAGCGTGCAAAAATATCTATAAATCTAGATCTCATAACATTTTTTTAACTTGATAATATCGATCTGAGCGGCTTTTGTACATTTTGCTATTGACTCTTAGTCTTTCCGCGGATATAAGGTAAAAATGTACATTCTGTGTTATTTGATCTTTAATTAAATATATTTTCTTTGTTGATTTTAGCGATAAGTCAAGCTGCGATCCTACGGTTCACAAATATTGTAAATTGACTCCTTATAATGTTCCATTTAACCCCTTTTCGGCTTTACCCGTATTTTTGTAAAACCTTTTTATGTAGGTAATCTAAAGCGTTTACAGAGATATTTTGGCAAGAATCACCCATAGCAACAATAGTCAAAAACAGATAAATGTGATCCGTTAAAAATAATGATTTTTGGCACAGCTTTTTGTACTTTTAAATAGAAGCTGTAGTAAACGCTGATTAGTAATTAATGTGCTGAAGAACATAAAAGTAGATATAGATACATCAGGTAAAAATAGACTTTATAAAGGTTGGGTTAAGACTAACATCTCTCCATTTCTTCAGTGCGTGTCGTAGAAGTGACAAAAATAGTTTAAGTTATATTTTACTAGCTTTCCGCCCGCGGCTCCGCCCGCGTGGAACTCGGTTATATTGCGGTATAAAGCACAACTATAAGAAAACTTCTCGTTTCAAACGACACACGGCGCCATCGATCTATCATCTATCGATCGGTTATCGATTGACATCGATCTATCATCGATCGATTTCGATCTATCAAGCAAACTATATTTTTGTTTTCACTCGGGAACATCAATTTTTCCCGGGATAAAAAGTAGCCTATGTCACTCTCCGTGCCCTAAACTATCTCTACCTAAAAAATCACGTCAATCCATCGCTCCGTTTAGCCGTGAAAGACGGACAAACAAACAAACATACACACTTTCACATTAAATTTATATATTGGTACGGATACGGATTAGGCGGCAGTCTAGCAACTGCTACTGATGCTACGACGTCCACAGACGAAATGGAGAGGTGTCATTCTAAACCCCCGCGGGAAAACGAGTAAGGCCCTACGCAGACGACAGACTATCCGCGACGGACTTTTTAGTCTGTGAAAATAGAACAGAAAATTATATGTATAAAGCACACGACGCGCAAAAAGTCCGGTGCACAATGCATACAATCCACGCAGACTTTTTGTACGCAGCAGACTCGATCGCACAAAAGTCTGACGTCTGCGCTGCGTCTAAGAGCAACACTTACGCCGCCCATCGCTGACATGAAGAGGAGAGTGTATTTTCTTCCTATCCGGTCTCCCATGTAAGCCATCAGGAAGTCAGCTGGTATGCAGACCAGGTAAGCAGCCGCCGCCATCCATGATACCTGCAGAATATACATACAGTCAACCAATTTGATTCCTAGGCCACTGTAGAACCATGTCGTAATAAATTTATTTGTATGTCGTGATGACATCTTAACTTTTTCGAATATGTGTCATCGATAATCAATAGAAAAGGAGTTTGTTTAGGTATCAATAACTTTCATGTCATAGATATCGGGATGAAAACTAATAATACTTTTCTGACAAAACTTCACTGAAAGAGTATCGTCTATTTGTTTCTCTGTCACACTTGCGTATAAAAGAAGGTTAACTGGAATTGTCACTGTCTGTCTGTCAAACTTTCTTTTTAATTTCATGACTTGGAGCTAAAATGTTTAAACTCTTTACGATTATTTCATATTGTGATTGGAGAGTTGATAATTGTTTGACCCGCACCGAAGTTGTCATTATTTGTTGTAAGCTTAAGGTCCCGGGTTCGATCCCCGGTCGGGGCAGATGTTTGTATGATGAATACCAATGTTTGCTTTCGAGTCTTGGATGTTTATCTGTATATAAGTATGTTTATCCGTTGTCTAGTACCCATAACACAGACATTAAATTGCCTACTTTGGGACTAGATGATTGGTGTAAAAATTGTCCAGTGATATTTATTTATTTATTATTTATTATTTGACGTTGTCAATGCAACAAAGTTCTATAGTGGCCTTAGGAATCAAATTGGTTGACTGTACATACATACACACATATTCATCATCATCATCATCATCATTATCAGCCGATAGACGTCCACTGCTGGACATAGGCCTCCCCCAAGGATCTCCACAATGACCGGTCCTGCGCTGCCCACATCCAACGGCTTCCCGCAACTTGCACCAAGTCATCGGTCCACCTTGCGTACATACATATTCTCACGCCTGTATTCCCAAGAAGGGTAGGCAGAGCACATGAATTCAAAAATCCAGCGCCACGTTTAGCAATTTCAGGGTAACCAGATGATTACGTCACATTTTGCGGTTACAGTCGGGTGTAATTTGGGACGATTGTCCGGCCATCATTATTGTAGACTTTTTTACCGAAAAAAACTGCTAAGGAAAATCTTTTGTATGTGACTCCCCCTTAAATACTTCTTTTATTTCAATTTAATTATGTACTTTTAAAGTTGATTGTACTAGGTACTAAATATTCTGGGAATATTTCAAGTGTCTACGTATTATCGATATTTATATCGACTCAAAAACACCAAAACTGGTACGATTTTTGTAGGGAAGCCACCCGTAAATAATTATTTTATTTTTAGTGTTTGTTGGTATATCGGCTGTAGAAATAAAGAATAAGTGTGTCAAGATTTCAACGGTCTGGCTAGAACGGTTTGCGAGACAGACAAACGGACGGACGGAAAGCGAAGTCTTTTATAACAATCTCGATGTTCGACATAAACACTTTAAATATTTAAGATAAAAGTAACAATGCTCGACGCCTCAACGCCCAGTAGATGACACCCATCTGTCACCTGTCTTACTATGACATAAGGTTGCAAGTGCTAAGTATTGGGTCAGTGTCGAGCACAGGGACGTTTACCTTAGTCGTTTTATCTACTTGAAAAGTAAAAAAAAAAAAAAAGAATTTCCCCCGTGAGGTGCCGGGTTATAATAGCACCTCCCCCTTTCTTCCCGTGGGTGTCGTAAGAGTCGACTCTGGGAAAGGGTTAGTGTATTGTGGGCGATGGGCTAGGAACCTGTCACTATAATATCACGTTTAACCATCTGGTTACCCTGAAATTGCTAAACGTGGCACTGGATTTTTGAATTCACGTGCTCTGTCTACCCCTCTTGGGAATACAGGCGTGAGAATATGTATGTACGTATTTAGCGTAGATTCCCACTGAGCAAACGTGTTTTTTTTTGAATTCACATGCTCTGGTTACCCCTCTTGGGAATACAGGCGTGAGAATATGTATGTACGTATTTAGCGTAGATTCCCACTGAGCAAACGTGTTTTTTTTTCAGTTTTTGGTTCTTTCGTACTCGTGCGAGTGCGACTCGCACTTGGCCGGTTTCTATTTACTTACTTCTGAGTCTGTGAGAGGGGTGCCTCGCGGAGAGTTTTTCGACTGCAGCAGAAGCGTCATGGGCGACATCCATCCTATACTAGCGCCGTATACGAACACCGGGAGGTTAACTGCGGAGAACAATATAAGTCTTTTATTAGGGTTCCGTACCCAAAGGGTAAAAACGGGACCCTACTACTGAGACTTCGCTGTCTGTCTGTCTGTCTGTCTGTCTGTCCGTCCGTCTGTCCGTCTGTCCGGCTAGAGAGTTGAAATTTTCACAGATGATGTATTTCTATTGCCACTAATAGCAACAAATACCTACTAAAATCAAAATAATAATAATAATTAAGGGGGCTCCCATAGAAAAAACGTGTTTTTTTTTTGCAGTTTTGGGTCTTTTTTTTAAATAATTGTAACAGCTAAATACTTGAAATGCTCATAGAATATTTAATTAAATATTTACTTTAAAAATAAATAATAAAATTAATATTTAGGGAGCCCTCCCATACAAAAATTCTGATTTTTGCAGTTTTTGGTACGGAACCCTTCGTGCGCGAGTCCGGCTCGCACTTCGCCGGTTTATTTTGAGTTTGTTTGCCATCAACAAATAAGTAAGTGTATAAGCACACCTTAATATATTTTCTTAGTCGCCTCTTACGAAATCCACGGAAGAAATAGAGAGGTGTTATTTTAAGCTTGACACCACGCAGGCTATGAAGTATGTTTCTACCTATTGTATGTCCACATTTGTTTTAGTGCCTTTATTATGTAAAGCCAATAACACTTATACGACGAAAAGTGGCACACGAATTTTTAAGCAATTAAGTTTCAAAATGCAAAAGCTACCACAAAAAACACTAAAATCATGAATCTATAAGGAAGTCAAATTTACTCTTCAGCGAAGGCTAGATGTTCAATAAATATTGTGATCCTTCAAAATGAGAATACTGATGAATCACAATCTGTTCATGAATTCAGTGTATTTTCCATCAATACATTATATTATCTAGCAACACTAGACGATCAATCTATACTAATATAATAAAGCTGAAGAGTTTGTTTGTTTGTTTGAACGCGCTAATCTCAGGAACTACTGGTGCGTATTGAAAAAATATTTTTGTGTTGGATAGACCATTTATTGAGGAAGGCTTTTTGGCTATATAACATCACGCTACGACCAATAGGACCGAAGAAACAGTGGAAAATGTGGGAAAAACGGGGGAAATTTGTCACTATTCTACGCGGACGGAGTCGCGGGCACAGCTAGTATTTATATATATCACATTATGAGATAAATATTGAAGGATGATAATATTTATCGAACGTCTAGTCTTCGCCTTCAAATAGCGAAACTATATGTACCTACCTAAACAAACATACTGAGCATGAGCAATAATTTGACATATAAATTATCGACAATAGTTGGCCAAGTTCTATTTGCGGTCAGAAAAACCGATATGATTCCTGATCAACTTTGAAATGCTTTCGAATGTTTGCATTTAAAGGTTCGATTGAGATACTTAGGAAATTTGCAACGGCAAATGTAACGTTGCTTTTGTAAAGGATGATAAATACATTTCGATTGAATCGTTGTTGATTGATTCCTATGTAAATATAGTGGTTTCCTTGTTTTTAGGCTACTAGCTGGGTGACCGAGCTTTACTCGGATTATTTTTTGCA